>OV277348.1:54659025-54894025 GCA_922984085.1 Sicus ferrugineus
CCACCCGCTGTATTCACCTGACATAGACCCTTCTGATTTTCACCTATTCCGTTCGATGACACATGGCCTAGCTGACCAGCGCTTTTATTCTTATGAAGAAGTTAAAAAATGGATCGATTCCTGGATAGCCTCAAAAGACATGTCGTTTTTCCGACGCAGAAGCCATATACTGCCAGAAAGATGGGAGAAAGTGGTCGCTAGTGATGGGCAATACTTTGAATGAAATGTTTTTGTTCCTTATAATTTAAATAAAGCTTATATTTTGTAAAAAAAACAGCGAGAACTTATTCAAATATATATATATATATATATATATATATATATATATATATATATATATATTTTGCGCAGCGTCACCTCATGACTCCTCGATTTAGTGTATTCTTCTGTCTGTCTGTTGAAAACGGAAGAACTAACTGAACATACCCTACCCCTTTGAGTGTAGGGTTAAAAACTGTAAAAAGCTACGTCTCTGCTAAATTTAAGTACATAATCATTAGCAGTTATATTGTAAAAATATAAGAAATTTTATCTACCTGTGCATATATTGGGTCTGTACTCTACGAACTTTAAAATCATTTGTCTTTACTTTTCTCTGGCACATAAAAGCAAGAAAACCATGACCCTCTGCACAAAAAACGAGCTCCAACTTTATGTGAAACTTATTTGTAAAAAATACAGGTGCAGACTATATACGAGATATCTAGAACACATAAATATTTATAGATACTTATAATATTATTAATGTCATATTTTTACCTCTTATTTTTTATATAAGGTTTAATTGTATTCTTGGGAGTTAAATTCGTAAATAAGTTCGCCGCTGTTGCTTTAGCTTGTGTCATATTTTCAATAATTGCTGTATATGTTGGCATTTTCCATAATATCAACGGAAATGAAAAGCTCTAGTAAGAATTTTATTTTTATTCCATGGATTAAGGGCCATATCATTATGAATAACTTTGCATTATTAATTTCAGTATGTGTGTACTCGGCAAACGTCTTTTAAAAGATATTCCGATAGAAAATTGTACCAAGGAAGACATGTTTCTGTATGATATTTTTTGTGGTGATGGTAAATGCGATAATTACTACCTAAGTAAGTAAACAATAAAAATTATTTTCAAATATTTACTCGTTATCATGTTTCAGATAATAATATAACAAGGATCAAAGGTATCAGAGGCCTTGCCAGTGGGGTATTTTTTGATAATATCATGCCCTCATTTTTGGAAGTGAGTACATTCTTGTTTTGTAATATCTAAACTCACTGGAGTAATTTAATATAATACAGACTGTCTGTCCTAGCGAAACGACGGACGCATAACTCAACCACTAAACCAATATCCTAGAAATTCTAAATATATAATCATAACAATATGTGTGCCACCAGGATATCAAACCTAAAAGTATGGAAAAGAATGAAGAATGTTGATGACCACCATATATTTCTCGAATATATCGTTAGATATAAAAAACAAAACTGCTTGTTTGTGGAAACATAAGTGTAGAACTTGGTCCTAGTTGGATATTTAATATTTGTAACCAGAAGTATAAAAAAGAATCCGTAATTTTTTACAAGAGCCTCAGTCCACGTATCTCCCAAATATTTTTAATTGAAAACAACCTTTTTTCAAAAGATAACAATTTATCCTCATGCACAATGGACGTTGCTAAACACTCTCTAACAATAATTAAAAAAGATTTCCAATAAAAAAAGATTTTCAAATATTTTTTTGATATAATAACCAGGTAATATATATGTACTATATATGGCGGTTCTGGCCATGTGGAGCATAGTAGCCTGTGCAAGAGTGAGATGGGGACAACTTCCGACTGATGGCTGGTGAGGAGAGTTCTCCCAAAATTCTCCCATTTTGAGAGAATTCCATGGGATTTAATATGGTTTTTCCGCGGAAATTTTGCGATTTTTCGTGTGATTTTTTCATGGGAGTTTTTAATGAAATTTACAGGAGTGGACGAACGGATGGTTGGAGAATATGTTTTGAGGACGGATTGTGCGAAAAGGGAGAGGGTAGACACATGGTGTGTGAGATCATAAGAGTATTAGGGTATTAGGAGATCATAAGAGGAAAGATACTTTCCGAGGCAATTGTTGTTGTTTTTTTTAACTTCACATCACAGCAAGTATGATGTGAATGTTCCTTCATCTCTTGGTAATTCGGAACACGCTAAAATTTCCGCTACCTTCCCATAATTCAGTCTTCAATCCATTCACCAATCAGCTCCGAAGCAGACAGTGTTGCTGTATGACATGGCTAATTGGAACACGCTGAACTTTCTTTTCAGGTACTTCAATTGGCTATTGTGTTCAGGGATAGAAACATAAAAGCCGCGGCAAAATTAGTATTAAATATAATTTCATTTAGTGCTAGCTATTACCCGCAACTTCGTTCGCATGGTCTTCAATTTAATGCGATAATATATATTTAGTTTCCAATAACCACACTTGTATGAAAACTGTAATTAGCATTGTTTGTGTGTGATGTTGTTCAAACTAGTTTAATAAAGAAATGCTCTGAATGCGAACTCACATGGATCTATTAGGTTAGAGGGGGTTGGATCGCTGTGGTGGTTGCAGCTAATTATGATGTGATTGCTGAAAACGTCGCTTATACTGTGGTTGCAATTTACGGTGGTTGTAATTTCTGGTGATTGCTGAAAGTTTCGCTTGTACTGTGGCCTCATTTTCACTTCTACTTTTCACTATGTGGTAATAACTGAATCGCACTGATAGAAAGATAAAAATGAAGTGACTTTTAGCTCCGCATTGCAAGAGCTCGACACCGGTGACAGAGGTTACGCCGGAAGAGCCATTCAGAATCTAGGGAGAATATTATGATTATTTTCAGAGAACCAACGGCATTTGTCTCAAAGGGTAGACAAATACGGGTGGCGGAGGCACTATACGAAACCATCAGATGTGATGAGGGTACAGGGTGATTGGCGTAAACATACCGCCGCTGGGAAGCCTTCTAGGGGGAGAAGGTTTTTATAAAGTAGCGGTATGGTGCCATAGCAAAGATAGCATCATGGAGCAATGTGTGATGCTTCCGGTGGCATTCTTGGCACGTCACAGGGCTATGGGTCCAGAGGGGCGTCGTGGATGCCCATAGAGGTCCGGCGCCGGGGAGGTTCTGCGTTGAGGAGGAGATCCACGGCGATGCGGTTATCGTGTTTTCACCTGAGAGAAGGTCCGTGTGAGTTTGGAAGGCCGAAACGAACGAAAACAGCTTTCCGGTGGGAAAGACTCCCTTGTGAGTGGGACGCAACGGGTTAGTTTTCCCGATTCGACGGGAACCGTTCTCTTCGGTGGTGTTGTTCCGGGGTGGTGCCGCTTGGCGCAAGGACGTTGTGACCGTCACCAACGAAAGTCGAGCAATTTTGATCTTCTCGGTGGGGGATTTCCTAGTCATTTCGCGATCTTCTAAAGCTAGGGGAGTCTCCAGGGTTAATGACGACCCAGGTAGCAGCGACGGCATGTCTACATCTGGGTCTACCGACGAACCCGGAGACCCCACCAGATGGTATGGATCGTATAATGCACGCACTTTTGAAACCTCGGCTTGTTGTGGTTAATTCTGTTAGTCTATATTGATTAGTAATATTTTACTTTCTGCCTCCTCTTCATGGTGTTGTTGAGAGATTCTGCTTCAGAAGGAGCGAGCGGGGGTCACCAATTAGAAAGTGAGCTGGGGTGATCGGTTGTAGATTGTCAGGATTCTCTGTCATCGCATTAAGAGAGGGAAAACTTAATTTCTGGCTAGGATTGTGGCACACTCCTCAAAAGTAAAGCTCATCTCGCCTATATTCGAAGGAAATTAGGTTTGAATCTTTTTACTCCCGCCTCCCATAGACCGCCCATGTGCGGTGCATCAGCGGGGATAAAGTTCCAGGTTATTTGTTGATGGTAATATTGAGCAGAAACTGCTGCGAGGTTTTCGTTGAAGTACGCTTGCCATTCTCTTTTAAGCGCCTTATAAGCGCTTATGAAGTTTGTCCCATTGTCCGAGTAGAGGTCAGGGAGGGTAATCTCTTCGTGCGACTAATCGATCAAATTCTGCTAGAAAAGCGGGGTCGAGAGGTCATTGACAGCTTCAGGATGTATTACTTTTGTTGCGAAGTAGAGAAAAACGCATACATAATTTTTCGTGATGAGACAGGCTCTGCACGTATAGTTTTTGATGTTGAACGGCTCTGTGAAATCAAATTGTTCGCTTTTGATATCCAATATTGCATACAAATAAGCGCAGCATTAGCTGGTTACCATCATGAAAATATCTTATATCATAGGTGAAGTGGACGAGAAGAGACGTAAAAACGCAGTTATACGGAGTATGGGGTGGCGCTCGTCGTATGACAAATACTGACATGAAGCTAAGCGTACACAGACGCGTACGGTTCCATTCTCGTGAACAAATGTATTAAGAGAGATAGAAAGAGAGAGAGAGAGAGAGAGAGAGAGAGAGAGAGAGATTTATTGCGGCTGCTCAAAGGCTCGTTTTGCTCCAGGCAGCGATATTCGTTTGCGAAATCGAGTTTGCGAGTTTTGACGTTTTGAATTTCGTTAGACAAAATTTCGTTGACAAAATTTCTTCGGAGTGTTTTGGCTTCTAACTTAGTCTCAATGTGGTGTGTTATCGACATCTGAGGCCAATGTTTTCTCTTCAAAGCGAGCCATTCGGGCCCGTGCCACAATAAATTTGAAGTAAATAATTCTAGTGGAATTCTTGGGAATACAGGCCATGGCTAAATAAATCAACGGGGTTTTGTGAGGATTCCACGTGACCAATGGGAACTGTCGATAATTCCGGTGACCTTGGCGACACGGTTTGCTACAAAGGTAGTCGGGGGGGCTGTCATTTCAAGCATGCGAAGACAATAGTTGAGTCCGTTCAGCAGCACAAATTGTATTGAGGACAATCAAGTTGGGGTATTAAGACGTTTAATATATCTGCGAGTAGCGCAGCGCCGCCATCACGAGTCGCGCTACCGAAATCGTTTAGTGTTTTGTTTTTCATGGGGTTGAGAGATGCTGATGTAAATAACGGTATAATACATCAACCGTGGGATACTTATCGAATTGTTCTGGTGATAATTGTCTGTTGAGTGAGTATTTCGTCCCATCCGGTGTCATCTAAGCAGATCCATTGCATCAGCACTTTCGCAACGATGATGACAGGGGCTAACCAACCGGCTGAATCAAACAATGTTGCTAGTACTTGCAACAAAACTTGTCTTCTTGTGCATTAGACAGAACTTGCCTTCTTGTGCATTAGGGTGCGATATCGGTAGGATTGGCTCCAAAATACATGCGACCAGTTTTCGCGTTCCACCGGATGCCAGGGGTTTTTGCACTGCCAGCCTTATCGAAAACGCGAAAATCACGATTGAGGAGATCTTCCGGAGGAATTGCATGCAGGATAGCTGTGTTATTCGCTGTTCATTTGCGGAGCAAAAAACCTGCAGAACTCAATGCGGTATTGAACCCATGCCGAGTTCAAAGAACAGTATTCATCGATATAAATGTAATTTTTCAGCCTGCAGAATCGAGAGGAGAAGTTGTCTTTACGTCTTCAGCGAGGCAATAAAGGCGCACAGTAAGGGGCACAGATTACACAAAATGTGACCGTTTGCAGTTCAAAGTCACTGATGTCGTCGGAGGGGACATTTCTAAAAATAATGCGTTGATATCATGAGTGCCGAGAGTCATTGAAAACGTATTTAAAATATCGCCATTTGAGAATAAGAAATGTAACATCAGCGGGTCCAGGGTAAAGGACGTCATTCAAGCTGATTGTAGGGCACGACGCATAGAAAACAACTCGTACCTTGGTCGATCTACTCTCAAGCCATCAGATGGCGTGATGGAGCAGATAATAATAGTCGCAACGTGATTTTCACTCCGAATTACGAATGGGGTACATAATTTTGAGCTCTGAATATTCTTGTATCACTGTATCATATTGCGCTTTGAAATCAGGGGTTTTTAAAAGCCGCGTTTCATTGCGTAGGAATTTCTTGAGAGCGATTTCACGAGAAAATCCTAATTTGTCGGAAGAAAGGAAGCTTTCCTTAAATAGCAGTGTTATCATGTAACGTCCGCTGTCCTATCTTTTCGTGGTTTCGTTTTCACGAAGTTGTCCTCACAACATTTTTTAAGCTTTTTCTCAGTATATCCTCTAATTCCGAAAACCTGTAAATTTGGTGGACAAGCGTGACCTCATTAAAAAGGGAGAGTCTAGTGAGGATTTTAGTTGAAATTTGGGTTTGAGGAATGGGGCCAGTTAAAACACAACCAAAGACGGAATTTGTGCATGCAGGGAAGCCATAATATTTTGCTTTATGCCCTCAAGCGGAATTTGGTAGATGGTAAAATGGGGGTAGATGTTACTCCAATGAGGAGATCAATTGGCGCATTTTAGTGAAAGTGATCTTCAGCAAGCAGGAAATCAGGCAGAGTTGCCTGAATGTGAACAGAAATAACTCTGTTCAAGAGAGCAGACCGGAAGGTCATAAATGAGCGGGGGTAATACGAGGTCATTCGCATAAACACTATATCCGGGTTTTACGGATATTTGCAGTAATAACTTCATTAATGCTTGCTACGCGTGCTCTGATTGCTTTAGTTCGCAATTTTATTATATTTTTAAATATAGAAGCAAATATCTGCAGAAAAAGAGATGCAAATTTCAAGCAAGTGCTCAAACACAGTTCGAAATTAGCAGCTGTCCTAGAAAGCGAAGGAATTCAATGGCACTTCATCCCCCGGCAGGCCCACACTTCGGAGGTATGTGGGAGCCAGAGTAAGAGCTATGAAACACCATTCGAGGAGAATAATCGAGGAGACCAAGTTATGAAGAGTTAAGCACATTACTTTCACAAATCGGAGACGTGTTAAATTCCAGAGCTCTATACGCACTTAGTAATAACCTAGAAGATATAGAAATATTGACTCCCGAACATTTTCTGATTGATCACCTAATCATCGAGAATCCAGAAGTCAAAGAAAGCCAAGAAAGAAGTCTTGTAAGTCGATGGATATTATTTAAAAGAATTAATAGTGAATTTTGGAAAAAGTGGAAAAATAAATACATTCAAACTTTTCAAGAACGATACAAGTGGAAAAATGCAGAAACAAACTTGTCTACTGGTCAAGTTGTTATTGTCAAGAATGAACATATCCTTCAAGATGGCCCCTCGGAAGAATTGTAGAAACCCATCCAGGATCCGATGGGAAAATTCGAGTAGCCACCATAAAAACGCAAAACGGGGTTTTGAAACGTCCAATTCAAAAGGTTTGTCCACTTCAAACTGCAACAGAAGAGGAAGAGTCGACAAAACCAGCTCGAGCATTCGTAAAAACAATGCAAAAACCTAAACCAAAACAACCACTGCAATCTTCAATATGGTCTATAGAAGTGTGACCATTTTTTTGTATCGCAGCGGGAGGGAAATAAAGGAGACAAAAAGTGAGAAAAAGCGGAGGAAAAAAGATAGATAAAAGGCAGGAGAAAGTAGGAGATTCCTTACGTTTTATTTATGTTAGTTAATTAAAAAATATTTTATTATAAAATTTTACTTTTCACACACAAGAACTTTATAAATAAACTGAATTGAATAAAATGTTTAACCAATTAATTGAATATTGACATATTTCTATTGGGAAGCCATTTTCCTTAGCAATTCTGGTCTTGTTTCCAAAACTTTCTAAAATTCGATGCAACTGAAATCAAAGTTATGCTTTGAAAACAGCATAGACATCACGGTCATGACTTGAAGTCGAGTGTTTTCAGTCGTCCATATCTCGTGGATTGCAGAAAATACACGTTCGACTGGTGCCGATGTTCCGGGCAGAGAGAATGCATACTCAGTGATGCCGAATAATTCCTTTAAACTAATTAATTGAAGACCGTACTGTTTGCTGGTTCTGACACGACTTGATTTTATTTACAGAAAGTGTTTCTTGGTACATATTGATGCAATAAGTGCTACAAGATTAGCGGTATTAACCTGAATTGAACAAAGACAATAATTAACAATGAGTATATAGCAAATGAACTACATACACTCTTTCTCTTTGCACGCTACAAAGAGAGATGTGCATTGTTAGTTTCTCATCAGACTGAGCCCCCTGAAACATTGTTTCACCAAAGAGGAAGCAATACAATTTCGGTTACTGGTCTCCTGTAAGTGCCCTTTCCCGTCTTGGTTGTGACAACTCTAAGACGGATGTCCTGACCAGTATGAACAGCTGTTATTTTTCCCAGCAACCATTTTGACAGTGGAAGGTTGGGTTCCTTAGTGACGACAATATTTCCTACTTCGAGGTTTTTCAGAGGCTCAATCCATTTTGGTCGTTCTTGTAACGACGTTAAATATTCCTTGGATCACTGCTACCACAATACTCTCACCATATTCTACACTAAATTCCAATGAGCTAAGCGAGATGATGGAATTTCGATGCGCCTTGGTTTAGGTACAGCTGTAATTAGTTTACCTAAAAGGAAGTGAGAAGGGATCAGTGGGTTTAATTCAGTATCAGATATTTTGCAAAGTGGGCGACTGTTTATTTTTGCTTCAATTTATGTCAGGACAGTATACATTTCTTCAAGTGGCAGAATAGCACTGCCAACAACACCATAATCCTCCAAAGTGAGGTGTGGAGGGTGAAATAAAGTGCCAATTTGTGAAGTCTTTAGCCAATGTGTCGTACACATCTGCGTTTGTTGTTTCCTCCTGCAGGAGTTTCCGCATATCGTCCAATAATCGATGAGCTCCTCTAAAATTGGATCCGTTGTCAGTATACAGATTGCTGCATTTACCACGACGACTTGTAAACCTCCTAAATGCTGCTACGAACGCCTCAGAGCTTAAATTGCTTACCAACTCCAAATGCATTGCCCTGACTGACATACAAATAAAAAGACACACATATGCCTTGCTGATTCTAGGTCGCTTACAATTTGTGATTTTGATTTGAAAAGGGCGCGTTGGTTGCACTCTCGTCTGTGACAAGTTAACCATCATCTGCTCTGATGTTTGAAGACGCAGCGAAAAAATTATTGCGTGGGAACGCAACGAAACAAATATATGCGAGCAAGGTGTATTTCGTCAAATCCATCCGAAAATGGAGTACAACTCGCATATTTAGTCGGGAGCTTCGAAAACATGTCTTCAGCTTCTGGACCGTATACAAGGTCGTGCGATAAAACTTATAGGGTATCCAGCTCTTTTGAAATCTTGGGATGTCGTCGGGATGTGGGGTGTTTAACCTTATCTTACCGATACTTTAATGGTAATTGATGTATTTTGGAACGAATTTCCGTCATCCCTCGTCAAACTTGGTCAAACCGGTTTCGGCATTGTGCCATCTCCAGTATCATTTTTCGTTCTCCAATTAGAAGCGCATCATTTAGAGATTTCCCCGAACTATCGTTTAAAGATTTAAACGAACTATCGAAAACCACTCTTAATTTGGTGATAGTACTATCTGGCCTTAAAACCGCTTGGTGAGGTAAATAATAGTGAGGTTGCATGCTAATTTCATTTTCATGCCTCCATATGACCTAGTGCCAGATATTCTGTCATGAAACTTACACAATTTTTGGATAATTCTGGATCCTTTGTTAATCGACGTTCTTGATTATGTAACCGCGAAATAGCTCCAGTTCTTGTATCTCCAAAAGTAGTTTTGTCATATTTAAAGGGAAGCTAGACTACATACCGTCCATCGGCTGCACGATTATGTGTTTGTTGAAAATTAATTTCAGCCGCATCGGTGACGATTGAATTCGACGTGTTAAGGTGACCCTCTTCAATTTCTTGAAAACGTTGCAAAATTCGATCAATTTCAATCGTCACGTTATATGACGCGATATCAATAGGCGGCGACATATCTACCTGTCCAGAAACAATCCAACCAAATATCGAATTTAAGGCGAATAAACGAGTACTCTTAATGCATATCTTTCCATCTAAGAAAACTGACCACACAATGTCAGCTCCAAGCAATAAATCAATTGGTTCAGGACGATTAAAATTTGGATCTGCTAACTTCAGATTTGAAATAGTCTTCCAAGCCTCTGTAGAAAACTCTTGTGGCGGAACGTTCGCGGTAACGTTGTTCAAAATATAAGTCTGCACATCGATGGCAATGTCGCTTATACTAGATCGAATATTTATATTAAAAATGTCCTTTGTGACGCCTGCCTTTGGAATGCTATGATTGGAATGCTATGATTGCTGATGAGTGATTTTCCAAACGGTAGTCTCGAACCTTCTGCTGGAACAACGTTTGTGTGTAATGAATGTGGAGTTCTTACCAAAGACGATTGTAGCAATGCTGGACAAGTGTCGATTGGCTGTTGAGCATTTGAGAAAGAAAGAAAATGCATTGCTAGTAGCATTCCCAGAAGAAGTTTCGACACCGAGGGTAAAGAATGCACCAGTGTATGATATCTAGCGTTGCTATTCACATCAAACGAATTGAATTCAGAGCATTGGTAAAGGTTATGCGCTAACTTACATTTTAAACAATTCGATGACTTTTCGACTACATGCGACCTGATAGTTGAATATTTTGTCGATACAGATGGTCCAAACATGTCAATCGACTCAAGATTTACGAACCGTTTGTCTGGAAACTCTAATAAATTGTTCATCGGGCCATCAATACTCGAACAGACTTCTTCTGACCACGTGCGGCGTGTCTCAGCGTCAAGTTTGTTTAGCAACAAATAAATGACACAAATCTCGATCTTTCATGTTAATGGCATCCACGCAAGTATTCATCTGCTCCATCTAAAATTTTGTGGATCGACTTGGAGTTTAACGATTAAATATTAGGTAACTTTATAAATGTCTTCACATGTGAAAGCGCAACTAAGTGGGGACGGTCATAACGTTTTTCCAGTTTGTCCCAAACTTCCAAATAATGTTGTAACGAAACTTTCCCTTTCTCTGGCCAGGGTATGTGACTCAGCCGAGTTATTTTTTTTTTTGTGGGACACAAGGCTTCCTTCAACGAATTCTCTCTTTTATTAATTTTCTAAATTTAATTCAATACTTCGTAATTTTAATTCCACAATTAAACTTAAACTTACTATATGTGTGGTGAAAGAAATCCTGTACCCGCTCCAGCGCGGTGTGAGCGAGCCGGGTGTTGGCCGCGGGAGTGTAACTCCATAAGGCGACGTGCTGATAAGAATCGTTGGGCCGCGGGAGTGCAACTCCACAGGCGACGCTCTGATGCGAAATGTTGGCCGCGGGAGTGCAACTCCACAGGCGACGTTCTAATGTGTGTGTTGGCCGCGGGAGTGCAACTCCACAAGGCGACGTGCTGATGAGAATCGTTGAGCCGCGGGAGTGCAGGTCCACAGGCGACGCTCTGATGCGAACTGTTGGCCGCGGGAGTGCAACTCCACAGGCGACGTTCTAATGTGAGTGTTGGCCGCTGGAGTGCAACTACACAAGGCGACGTGCTGATGAGAGTCGTTGGGCCGCGGGAGTGCAACTCCACAGGCGACGCTCTGATGCGAACTGTTGGCCGCGGGAGTGCAACTCCACAGGCGACGTTCTAATGTGAGTGTTGGCCGCGGGAGTGCAACTCCACAAGGCGAAGTGCTGATGAGAATCGTTGGGCCGCGGGAGTGCAACTCCACAGGCGACGCTCTGATGCGAACTGTTGGCCGCGGGAGTGCAACTCCACAGCCGACGTTCTAATGTGAGTGTTGGCCGCGGGAGTGCAACTCCACAAGGCGACGTGCTGATGAGAGTCGTTGGGCCGTGGGAGTGCAACTCCACAGACGACGCTCTGATGCGAACTGTTGGCCGCGGGAGTGCAACTCCACAGGCGACTTGCTGATGCGAATCGTTGGCCGCGGGAGTGCAACTCCACAGGCGACGTGCTGATGAGAATTGTTGGCCGCTGGAGTGCAACTCCACGGGCGACGTGCTGATGAGAATTGTTGGCCGCGGGAGTGCAACTCCACAAGCGACGTTCTGATGTGAAACGTTGGCCGCGGGAGTGCGACTCCACAGGCGACGTTCTAATGCGAATGTTGGCCGCGGAAGTGCAACTCCAAAGGCGACGTTCTGATGCGAATTGTTGGCCGCGAGGCTCTGCTGGCGACGACGTTGTGGCTCTACCGAAGTCGAGGCTCTGCTGGCGTCGACGGTGTGGCTCTGCCGAAGTCGAGGCTCTGCTGGCATCGACGTTGTGGCTCTGCCGTTGAAATTACTTACCGAGGATGAGTTTCCAGAAGACTACTGTCCAGGCCGGGAGTCCACGTAGAAAAGCCTCGATTCTTCGTGGTGAAGCGCCTTTTATAGTGACGATGGTATTCCTACGCGCTTATTGTAAGACGCTTGTTGTCTCTTTCTTGCCTGCGTGTTCGTGACTGTGGTCGAGCTCTCTCGTCCCACTCAGGCGATGGTCCTACTTTCTATTATAATAACTCTCAATCTCGATAACTCTTTGTCAAATCTCCTTTTCTACATATAGTTCGTTACATACATATAAATGCACAGAAACGGTTACCATATATTTTGGGTATGCGTATACATAATACTTATATATACATACACACACATATATGTCAGCATTGACAAGCATTCCTTTCAGCTTATCGAAGGCCTTCTGTTGCTCGTCTTGCCACTTCCAATATCTGCCCTTTTTCAGCAGAGTGGTCATCGGGGGACTACGGTTGCGAATTCTGGTACAAATCGGCGATACCAGGACGCAATTCCCAGGAACTGTCGCAGCTCGCGTACGCTGGAGGGTGGTTTCAGCGTCTTGATGGCGGAAATTTTGTCTGGGTCTATTTCGATGCCGCGTTCCATTGGAAGAGGCCTCGCCCCGGGACCGTAAATGCTGTATACTTCTTGCTGGCGCCGTCCATGGGTATTTGCCAATACCCGTTTCTAAGGTCCAAGCTGCTGATAACCTTTGTGTTTCGTAGTTGGTCGAGTATGTAATGTATACGCGGAAGTGGATACGCGTCAGGAATTGATCTGTCGTTTAGCTGCCGGTGGTCAATGCAGAGTCTCCAGGTGCCCGTTTTCTTTTTGACCAGGACTATCGGGGCACTGTAGGCACTGTGCAACGGCTCGGTGCATCATTTAGCCAGAAATTCGTTGACCTCTCTGCCTATTACTTGCTGCATGGCCGGGTTGCGCGGGATGTATCTCTGCTTGATCGGCCGCTCATCTTTAATGGTAATCTTGTGCGACTTAATGTTGCATGGTTATTGTACCTCATCGAATTTCGCGAGTTCGTTCCCGCATCGATGCTCAGCGATGGAGGGTCCTCCTCCTTGAGAGCCGTGCACGTCCACTCCTCTCGCCGTTTTTGTCCGTGTGTCACTCGCAGAGTGACCGTCTGTCCGCCGCAGCTGATTACGGCCCCCGCCTTCGCCAAGCGGTGTCCAAACCGCTCTTTTCTTGAGGTGTTCCACTATGACTTCTGCAGTTAAATGAGTACTGTCGTGGTGTAGGAGGCTTAGTTGACCCGGCGAGGGGTGGTAGTTGCTGGACCCGCCTTCCTTCCTGACTGGCGTGGTCCGTCCTCGTTTCCCGAGGGAGGTCGTTGGCAGCATTCGATAGTGCGGAGTCCGCGACGTCCGCCAGTCCAACAAAACAGGATGCGGCGGTTGTGACAATACCGTTCCGTGTGTCCGTCTTGACCGCATCGACGACAGGCGGTGGCTGGGTTTATAATCACTTCGGCCGGGGGTGCCAGCTGTCGATGCTTCACTTCTCGCTCACGTGGCCGGTGGTTTCTGGGTTCTGGTTGCCGTCCATGTATTTCTTCAAGGTCCTCTGCTAGACCGATGAGTTCCTCGAGGCTCGTGAAGTCGCGCCGTTTCACGTAAAGTTGCACGTCTTTCCGCGCGTTTCCATAGAGGCGTTCAAGCTTCTCCTCCTCGGCCCAGTTGACATGACGCATAGCGTCGTACAGGTCGAGCACGTAGTGATTGAAGGGTTCGTCTGGTTTTTGTTGCCGGTTACGTATGTGGTCCTCGAGTCCCTCGAAATAATGGGCGGACAGAAAAAATTTCAAAACCGCCGTTTTGTATTGACCACAGGTTTGCCAATCCATTATTCTGTTGCGGAACCAGACTAGAGCTCGGTCTCGAAGAAGTTCAGGTATTGTCCTTGGTAGCAAGTCGCGGCTTATACCATACGCGGTGGCCAGTGCTTCCAACCTTTCGATAAAAGCGAGAGGATCGCGACCACCGTCATATCTAACTGACCACTTCCGCACTTTGTCCATGACGTCGGCGTGATCTGTCGCGCGTTCCCTCGACGGTGGTCCGCATTCACCCCCTTGACTTGCTTTTGAAACTGTGGTGGGCAGTTCCAGAGTTTTCGCTGTTTCTGGCTGATGCATCTGTGCCGTCCCCATTCGGTGCGGGGTCTTCGCTTGCTGGTGAATCCTTTCCAGTTCTCCTAGTCGCGCCGTGACCTTTCCATCGTCCTCCGAGTCTGATGCAAAAGTGGCCAGCCGTTTTCTCAAATCCTCAACGGTTCCACCTTCGTCGAGTTCAAATTCGTTCGCGTAGGTTATTAGCTCGTCTTTACGTAGTGAGTAAATCCAGGTGATCTTCATGGCGTGCGTCTTCTTAAGGCACTTTTAATGAGTTATTTCGATGGTCGTGTTTCGTCGAGATGCTGAAAGCCTTCTAGTCTCTGCTCGGGCGCCACTGTAACGAAACTTTCCCTTTCTCTGGCCAGGGTATGTGACTCAGCCGAGTCTAGGATACGTCCAGTTATTTATTTGTTGGGACGCAAGGCTTCCTTCAACGAATTCTCTCTTTTATTAATTTTCTAAATTTAATTCAATAATTCGTAATTCTAATTCAGCATATATATATATATATATGTGTGGCCACTGATAGCCTTCACAGGTGGACACTGTGGTGAAAGAAAACCTGTCTGCGCTCCAGCGGGGTGCGAGCGAACCGGCTGTTGGCCGCGGGAGTGCAACACCACAGGCGACGTGCTGATGAGAATGGTTGGCCGCGGGAGTGCAACTCCACAGGCGACGTGCTGATGAGAATCGTTGGCCGCGGGAGTGCAACTCGACAAGCGACGTTCTGATGTCAGTTGTTGGCTGCGGGAGTGCAACTCCACAGGCGACGTTCTAGTGCGAATTGTTGGCCGCGGGAGTGCAACTCCACAGGCGACGTGCTGATGAGAATTGTTGGCCGCTGGAGTGCAACTCCACAAGCGACGTTCTGAAGCGATTATAGCCTTCACAGGTGGACACTGTGGTGAAAGAAAACCTGTCTGCGCTCCAGCGGGTGCGAGCGAACCGGGTGTTGGCCGCGGGAGTGCAACACCACAGGCGACGTGCTGATGAGAATGGTTGTCCGCGGGAGTGCAACTCCACAGGCGACGTGCTGATGAGAATCGTTGGCCGCGGGAGTGCAACTCCACAAGCGACGTTCTGATGTCAGTTGTTGGCCGCGGGAGTGCAACTCCACAGGCGACGTGCTGATGAGAATTGTTGGCCGCGGGAGTGCAACTCCACAGGCGACGTGCTGATGAGAATTGTTGGCCGCTGGAGTGCAACTCCACAAGCGACGTTCTGATGCGATTGTTGGCGGCGGGAGTGCAATTCCACAGGCGACGTGCTGATGAGAATTGTTGACCGCGGGAGTGCAACTCCACAAGCGACCTTCTGATGCGAATTGTTTGCCGCGGGAGTGCAACTCTACAGACGACGTGCTGATGAGAATTGTTGGCCGCGGGAGTGCAACTCCACAAGCGACGTTCTGATGCGTTTGTTGGCCGCGGGAGTGCAACTCCACAGGCGACGTGCTGATGCGAATTGTTGGCCGCGGGAGTGCAACTCCACAGGCGACGTTCTGGCTCTGCCGAAGTCGAGGCTCTGCTGGCGTCGACGTTGTGGCTCTGCCGAAGTCGAGGCTCTGCTGGCGCGACGGTGTGGCTCTACCGTTGAAATGACTTACCGAGGATGGGTTTCCAGAAGACCACTGTCCAGGCCGGGAGTTCACGTACAAAAGCCTCGGTTCCTCGTGGTGAAACGCCTTTTATGGCGATGGTATTCCTACGCGCTTATTGTAAGACGCTTGTTGTCTCTTTCTTGCCTGCGTGGTCGTGACTGTGGTCGAGCTCTCTCGACCCACTCAAGCGATGGTTCTACTTTTTAATAACTCTCAATTTCGATAACTGTGTGTCAAATCTCTTTTTTTACTTTGCCATATAGTTCGTTACATACATATAAATGCACAAAAGCGGTTACCATATATTTTGGGTATGCGTATACATATATATATAAGTAGAAAATTTATGTGAGGAAGAAATTAAGTGCGACTCAATTTGTTCCTGACAACAATGAAAGCTTTTACAATTCGAAGCTTAACATCTATTGGCAAATACTTTCTTACTGGGCTGAGCCCACGTAAGACTCCATATATTTTGGAGACAACCCAATTAATATGTGTAGTCCACTTAAAGTTGTGATTTAGGTAACTGGGTACTGAGTTAAGAAAAAGAGATAAGGAAAAGTAAGGTAAGGGCCTTATCCCCGGGATCTGGCAATTAACATGGCTTAAGTTTTAGCTGGGTTAAGCCTTAACTCATTCTTCAAGGCCCACTCAAATGTAAGCTGTAAATCTAAGTTTATCTCTTGTATTGCAGAGACGATGATGCGATTTAGGGAGCACTCTATAAATTTGCAGGTCATCTGCATAAATATAATGACTACATGTAGACATGCATTCAAAAATGTCGTTTACAAAGCACGTAAAGAGCAACGGTCTCAATACTGAACCTTGGTGGACTCAAGGAAGCACTGGCAAAAGAGAGGGGGGATTTGTTATGGCAATGTACGTATTGATTTAAGAAGTATTTCTAAGGAAGAAATTTTGGATGAAATAAAAAGTTATTGAATTTAAAAAATTCTTGAATCGGTAGAAAAAAACCCGACTTGAAACTGGTTTATTAATATTAACTTTCTTCCATTGCTACTGAATGAAAACTATATTGGATATCAAAAAGTGTATACCCGACCATATTTTCCGTTACCAACAAGATGCAAGTACTGCTTGCGCTTTGGTCACATTGCAAAGTTTTGCACAATAAAATATGTATCAATTGTGGCGAAAAAGATCATGTACATACAAGCAACAAAAACATTGGAAAAAACTGACACTAAAACTGCTTACAAACTGTTCGGTTGAGAGGCACCCGGACGACAAATTCTCTTATTCATCAATAACTAAAATAAGTCTCACCAATCAAACCAGCAACATATTACCCTCTGCTTTATCCAACAACAACTTTAATTTCCCTACATCAGCTACGAACACTCTTCCCAATCTATCTTCCCGCCCGGCAAAATACACCCTATTCCAACAACAAGTGAAAGTAACCACTTAAATCTCTCCCACCATTCTCACATGGAACAAGTGCACCAATTCATTGACATCTTACTCCACTCTCCGTTGCGACGCAAGTTCACGAACAAGCCAATGTCAAGGATGTTGGCACCAGTTCAGAGAGTAATCGGCATAATATCCAACATCCTACTATTAATTAAACTCAATATATTTCACCCGACAATATGAAAATCCTACCTTAAAATTCTTCTAACCGTGTACGAGTTCCATTTAAAGCAAAGAACAGCAGCGAATCGATTAATAAACTGCATAAGCATAGTGATAATAATATTGGCGGAAGCTTATTGTATTCCAACGAGGAAGAATAAATGCGGAGATATAAATAATCTGTAAATAATTAACTTATTTTTATGAAATTTTTCTACTTATTTTATAGAATATATTTTTATATTTTCTGTATTAATTCTAGTTTCTTTATATTTTCAAACAACTATGACCTTGTAAATTATTCAGTGAAACATTAGAGGTTATTTAAATAATTATAATGAATTACAACGGTTAATAAAAATATACAATCCTAAAATAATCTCCCTTCAAGGAACTCGCCTACACAAAAATTCGAATATACCAATCCCAATCAATTTCAATATATACTCTATTTATTCTTCTTTTAACTCATTTGGGGGAGTCTCATATTTATACATAATTCTCTTCAACAGAAACTATTTCCTCTTAACAACGACATAGAGACTATTGCGCTCTCAATTACCTCAATAACAAAATTTGCAATAAATTGCAACAAGTATATAACAAGGTTTGTGTTGCGGTCGATCTGAGCACTAATGTTCCTACTTTGCGTGACACCTTTCGCATCAATAACAACAAATCATCCGATGATCCACTAAAGCAATTTAATTTTAATACTATTTATTTTAATTTAATTCACCTTAGCTAATAGTTAAATTGAATTCCTTTTGCCATAAATAATACCTGAACGCAATATGCAGCAACGGCACGCAAGAAACACGAGCGATCAAGAGCTGAAGAAAATTTCATAATTTCATAAGTGGACCATCGGAAGATTTGTTGCTATTGATGCGAAAGGTGTCACGCAAAGTAGGAACAGCAGACAAGCGATCTGATATTACTCTCATATCAGCTTTGATGTTAGCAATCTCTGCTGACACCTCTCCAAACCTCTCATTAGGAACTTTGGGATATATTCTAATAATACTAAGTCAGCATTTATTGATCCAAACGTTATGAATGATCAGTTTCTCTGTCACCATTCCAATTCCCCTAATACTACTAACTTCACCTATGAGTCCCTTTCTGTTTGTCCTTCTTCTTTCCAATTTACCGCAGTATATGAAACTGATGTAATTAAGTCGTTACTCAGTATTAAATCATATCCTGTTAGCGCTGATACCATGCATCTTAGATAATCTTACCATTAATTATTAGGCTTTTTACACACACAGTAAATCACTGTTTTACAACCTCCACTTTTCTAAGTCTATGGAAATTTGCTATTGTTACCGCGCTGGCTAAAATCTCAAATACTTGTTCACCATCTCATTTCAGGCCAATAAGCATTCTGTCACCCTTGTCAAAAACTGTGGAAGCCCTTATGGTTGATCAAATATCTTCTTATAGTATTTGATTGTTAACAATCTATTAAGTGTCTACCAGTCCAGTTTCCGTGCTAAGCACAGTTGTACCACTGCAGTTTTAAAGGTGCTTTATGATATTCGTCCCTTCTATGACCAAGGAATGTTAACACTTCTCTGTCTACTTGACATTTCCAAAGCCTTTGATATGTTTAATCATAATTTACTTTGTAACAAACTGAAATTTTTGTTCGGCTTTTGTGACAATGCAGTTTGCTCTTTGTATAGTTACTTATCAAATAGGATGCAGAAAGTTAAACGCAATGACACTTATTCGCAAAAGGTAGTCTCAAGTGGAGTTCCGCAAGATTCTGTCCTAGGACCCCCTCCTTTTTTCTATGTTCATTAACGATATTTTTTTAGTGAGTAAACACTCTTATATGTAGGTTATTCCGACGATATTCAGAATTATCTCTCTTTAAATCCTTGAAAATCCATTGTTATGCACATTTATAAAGATAAAGAGTCCGTTTTTGCGACCTGCCTGATATTCGTTTAGTAATGATCGGTTAAGAGCTGTTGGTAAGATTGTAAATTTGGGCTTCCATATGAATAGTACTTTATCTTGCATCAAATCATATCAATCACGTTGTCCGTAATGTTTATTTTGTTCTCCGTAACCTTCGTCTCTCATCTGCTTTCACACCTTAGAAAGTTCGAAGTAAACTAGTTATCCAGCTAATTTTACTATTGCTTTTAATCATGCAACGAGATTTGTTTACGGACTTCGCGGTTTTGACCACCTTGAACAATTTAGACACGCAGATCTCGGTTGTGATATACTCTGCTATCTAAAGGCTAGAAACTTTATATTTCTGCACAAGCTTATTCTTTCAAAATCTCACTCTTACCAGCATGAAAACCTTCAGTTTGTACATTCACGAAGAGCCTCCTTACTCATTATCCCTGGTTTTAACTCCTTGAACACTTCTAGGCTATTTTTGTCAATGCTCTTAGATTATGGAAACTTCTAGGCTATTTTTGTCAATCTAGGCTATTTTTGTCAACACTTCTAGGCTATTTTTGTCAATGCTCTTAGATTATGGAATGCTTTACCCATAAATTTAAGAGTAATAACTAATGAGCTTTATGTAAACATGCAATTTATTCGCACTTTTCGCATTAATGTTTGTCCATTATTAGTCAATTTACGTAATATTCAAGACTACTTATGTGTATATACACAACTCTTTCGTCTTTCTTTCGCCGTTACCTGCACTCTTCATTTTTCCTACACCTTACTATCTAATCCTATATTCTCTTCCTATATGCTGATGATGCTTTCTGATCATTCGTACTTTCAGTTATATGTCAAATGTAATTGTTAACGCCAACTGCCGCTCGCCAGAGGTGCTCCCTCATCGATCGGTAGGGTGTCAGGAGTCAGCACTCCAGTCTCTCTCCTGTCAGCCTGCCGGTCATGAGAGGCGCCTCTCTCGTGAGCGTAAGCCCGGCTGCGGGCTCTATCCGCGGCAACTGGCGCGGTTTGACCGGCTTCCAGCGATCGTGGTGGAGCAGGCCGCAGACGTCTCGGGGCCGGTGTGGGTGGTGAGAGCGCACGTCTCGGGGCCAGCTCTGGTAGTGGACGTTGCTCGTGGTGCGGCGGATACCGCACCGACATCGTGCAAACTCGCAGACGTCCGCGATCTCGGAGGTCTTCGTGATAGATGGGCATCTGTTCTGGGGCCGGACCAAAGGAGGCTTCCTCAGGCCGGACGAGAGAACTCCGGAAAGCTCGGGGTGGCGGTGTGGGCGAGCGTCGTGTCGTGGCAAGTGCTTGTGCCTCGTCGGCCGAGACGTCGAGCACCAGGGCGTCAGCCGTTGGGGACAGCTCCCGAGGACGGTGGGCAGCAATAGGCGGCGCGGCGGCGCAGAGGGGCACCGCCCCGGGTGGTGCCAGCAGACGCCCTCTTCGGGTCCGCGCATATTGCCAGCGGATTAAATACATGTGGGCTCTGTAATGAGAAAATGTGTTAATAATGGGCTGTCATGTACAGGGTTCGTTGCTTGTTCCGATGTAGGATGCAAGGCTTGCAGGTATGAGTCGTCGTTTTGGTAAGGTTGTAACCTTGGGGATCCAGAATTGGGTACGGACCAGACGAAGAACTAATTTTCGTGTATAAAATGAATGAGCAATCGCGAGAATTGGCAGCCGTATGGCCGAATAATCGGGTGCCGTTCGTCGAAAGGCAAACTGGGACACGAGGACAACCGCCCGCCATCGCGCATCGTGTTATCCGTGTGGAGAAAAGGGGTTCAACGAAAGTAAGCTGCTTTTAAATCGCAGCATCGTGTAGTTTTCGAGCGATGCTCGTCCGCAAAATGAATCTTCTAGCAGGAGATGGCGAGGCAGCGTGTAGTTTCCTTTATTTCTCCCGGTGGGAGGTGCAGGTTGGGGTGCGAGTGCAGGTGACGCTGAGCTGGATGAGCGTTGTGGAGAAATCGATATACGTATGAGTGTACACGTAGGGCTCGTGGCAGCGACGAAAATCGTTCGAGAGGATCCTCATCGGTAGCGCAATGGGTGTGCAGCGTTTTGACAGCTTTCTGCTCGTTTGGTGACATATTCGTCGTAGGCGCGGAATTCGGGCCAGCGATTCTTGTCGTGGGCGAGCCAAGCAGGTCCATTCCACCAGAGGGTGCTCTCAGCGAGATCTTGGGGCGTGGCACCGCGACTGTCCTGGGAATCCACATGAAACCATTGCGACTGTGGTACCTTCTCGAATCATCATTGGCAACTCGATTTGCTACGAACGTCGCCCAAACGCAGGGGGATTTCTTCAGCCAGGCCAAAACAATTGTGGAGTCGCTCCAACAGTAGATCGTGTAATGGGGCAGCTGAAGCGTGGGCACGAGAGTGTCGATCATCTCAGCTACTAAAGTGGCTCCGCACAATTCTAACCTGGTGAGAGACAAAGTTTTAATTGGGGCTACACTAATTTGGAAGTACAAAAGGAAAACTTGGACTTCCTGAGCGACCGTGATGCGGGCATAGATGACTCGTGCGTAGGCCCTTTCTGAGGCATTGCAAAAGGTAAAAGGCATGGAGTGCGGCTTTCTGGGGCGTAACTCACCCATCGCGGGATGCGGATGGCGCGGATGTGCTGGTAATTCTGGAGAAACCAGTTAGCGTGAGTTACCTGAGGCAGAGTGTCATCCCAGTCGATTTTGTCCAACCAGACTTGCTGAATCAGAATCTTTGCTGCAACGATGATCGGAGCCAGCCAACCGGCTGGATCGAGCAGCTTGGCGACCAGAGACAACATTTCCCGTTTTGTGTACGCAGCTTTGATGACGATAGCTTGCACATCGAAGTAGAAGTCATCATGGGTCGCGTTCCAGCGAATTCCAAGCATTTTGGCGGTGCTGGATTCTTCTAGCGTCAGAAAATCGGAATGGAGCAGATGGGATGCCGGTAAGTCTGCCAGAATGCCTTTATGGTTGGCAGTCCACTTGCGAACTGAAAAACCTGCTGAGTCGAGAGCCGCTATGAGTTGGTCACGGGTCTGGGTAGCTGTCACCAGGTCATGCGTGCCTGCTAACACATCATCCACGTACATGGAATGCTGTAGAATGTGTGCTGCAAGCGGGAACTGGGGCTTCACGTCGTCTGCCAATTGAAGAAGGGTGCGTATTGCCAGGCACGGGGCGCAATTAACTCCAAACGTTACGGTTTGAAGCTCGAAGTCGATAAGTTCGGACTTGTACGGGTCTCGGAAGAGAATGCGCTGATATGGTGTGTGCTTTGGGTCGACCAATATTTGGCGATACATTTTGAATGTCTCGAAGCCCCTGAGCGGAGCGTGTCTGGAAAGCCGACTCTAAAGGCAATGGCGCGATGTAGCGGCCGTCATCGAGTCTTCGCGAATTTTTCTTCGCAAAACTTTTCGGAGTGGGATAGCAATCTAGTTTTGGGAAGTTCCTCCACCTCCCAAAAACGTTCGAACTGTTGTTCGAAGGTGACTTCGTTGTGTAAGCCACTTTTAGGGGTGCCGTGGCAGATTGTGTGTTGGGAACCGGACCGGTTAGGATCCAACCGAACACGGTTTGCTGAGCCATGAGGGTGCCCAGCACTTGGCGGCGGATGCCGTCCAGCAGGATTGCTGGGTATAAATCGGCTCCGATGAGGACGTCGAC
This sequence comes from Sicus ferrugineus, assembly GCA_922984085.1. Lineage (NCBI taxonomy): Eukaryota > Metazoa > Arthropoda > Insecta > Diptera > Conopidae > Sicus > Sicus ferrugineus. The sequence continues at coordinate 54,682,223 of OV277348.1, forward strand.
CTGATCGCTTTTGGTGAAGTTGACATCGGCGAGCTCGATGTCTTGAGGGAGGCCACTGAGAAGTGACCTGTCTAACGAGTGGGAGGGCAACCGCCCTGTGATTTGTGGGAGCACGAGCGCCGTCACGTTAACTTGAAAGTTGGGATCAAGTGGCGAATTCAGCAGAAAATCGCTCGACCTTGATATTTTTGCAGCAACAGTCTCGTTGAGACCTGAAACTACAGCTGTAGTTGGCTGCACTGGGAGCTTTAAGAGCTTTTGTATGCGCTCAGAGATGAACGACACTTCGGATCCAGGATCAATCAAGGCGCGCGCGATGTAACATGTACCGTAATGGCGTATTGTTACCATAGCAGTCCCTAACAGTACCTGTTTTGGTGCTTTCGCGAAGCACACCTGATGCGTGTCCTGTGGATTTCGCTGTTGCGTGGGTGGAGGAGTGGACTGTATATGCGTGGGAGGTCGCATCGAAGAATGCGGCCTTTCTTGCTGAAAAGCATGATGAGTCGAACTTGGAATGAAGTTCGAATAGGCAGGAACTTGAGTACGCGGAGCGTTATCATACCGTTGCTCTTGATTTCGTTGCTGTGTGGGTGGAGGAGTGGACTGTATATGCGTGGGAGGTCGCATCGAAGAATGCGGCCTTTCTTGCTGAAAAGCATGATGAGTCGAACTTGGAATGCAGTTCGAATAGGCAGGGGCTTGAGTACGTGGAGCGTTTTCAAACCGCCGCTCTTGATGTGAGGCACGTGGGGTCGAATCTGGTACAGCATTCGATGAGGATGGAGCGTTCTCACGATGCAAGAGGGTGTGATGCCTGCCATTACATTGGATGCAATTAAATCTGCTTGGACAGTTTTTCACGGAGTGAGATCTGGCCAAGCAGTTGCTGCACAAGCGGTTTTTCTGAACGGTATTCAGCCGCTGTGGAACGGGCAAGCTGAGAAACTGAGCGCAGGATCTCAGCCTGTGCTGCTTTTGGAAGAGAGGGCAGCTTTCTTGGGACACCTTCAACTGGAAGGTGTTGACGCGTTTAGAGGCTGGAGCTGAGTGAGTCGGAGCTGGGAGCTGTGTTGACTTCGATGCGGGTGTGCACTTAATATCTTGCACCGTTTCAAGGGTCTGGAAGCGATGCGTGAGAAACGCATCCAGATCTGTCCATTTTGGGATCTCCGTTTTGTTCGTGAGAGATTGTTCCCAAAGGGTAAGCGTTGCTTCTGGGAGCTTGCTGGAGCACAAAAAGACGATTATTGCGTCCCAATGCGAGGTATCGACACCTTGTAGCGCGAGTGCGGCGAGAATATTGTTGATTTCGCGTTGCAGGTCTTTAATAGCGCCACCGGTTTCCTTCGTGATGGGGGACAGACTGAAGAGCTTCTTCAAATGGGCGTTGGTGAGGACGCGCCCGTTCTCGTACCTGTCGGACAGATTTTTCCACGCTTGGGCAAAACCTTCATTCGTGAGAGGGGATTTCTGCACGATTTCTTTAGCTTCGCCGGTAGTTTTTTGGTTCAGGTGGAAAAGTTTCTCAACCGGCGCAATTCTGGTGTTCGTGATATAAAGGGCCGTGAACATATCCCTAAAAGAGGGCCACGAGAGGTAATCGCCGTGGAAGGCTTGGGTGTCGCAAGGGGGTAAGTTGATGTTGTAGCCAGATGCTGGCATTTCAGCTGCTGCTGTATTGAGTGCGGAAGAAGTGAGACGAGTTTTGCGGCATGCGCCGATTTTCGTGGCGCAGCGAATATAAGTTCGGTAGCAGTTGCGTTGCTTCGTCTTAATCACTTCTACGTCAGCGGGTGCGGATTCTTCGGAGGCCATCAACTGGTCTAGGCACGTGTAGTAGACTTCCTTGGTCGCCCTCCACATCGTCTTGAGCTCTTCCAGATGAGCATCTAATGAAAAGTCCGAGTGCTCCTGCTCAGGGATGGTCACGAAGTCGGCCTCGAATTCGACGATCGCGTCGGAGGCGCGTATAAATTTGTCGAGTGACGCCATTATATTTTTAGGGTTCGCTTAGGGGCGGCGAAGAAAGTCGAAAACCCAAAAGAAAACGCACCGAAAAACTATTTCGGAAAAAAATGTATTTTATTTTAGAGGAAAAAAAGTCAGCGAATATTTGCGGGTCGCTAGCTGATTGCGTTGGGGCTCGAGGAGCTTGCTTCCAAAAATCAACCACGCGTTGTCTCTAAAGTTGGCAACTAGTTACAAAGAGACTAGTTGCTGCGAACACTTCTGCCTACTGGGTATACAGCTTTGCTTATTCACTGCAGGGTCACTGTTGAATTCCCAAACCCACGCTGCTTTCACACTTCTGAGAGTGCAAAACGACACGAAAAATGGTTTTTTGTTCTGTGTGCACTCTGTATGTATGGCAGCGCAAGCAGAAGAGCGCGAGCAGAAACAAAATGTGCACGCGTATACTGACCAGCAAAAGGTGGTGGTTTTTCGCTTTGCACTGAGCGCCGTTGCGGAGCACCCAAGTAAGTTGATACAAAAACGTGAGAGCGCGAAACCATAAGCAATCTCTCGGGAGAGCTCAGCAGAAGGCTGCTCTAAAGATTTTTTGTGCGGGAGCACGCTTGCTTATGCGTCAAGCGGTGAATTTTTGGAAAAAATGTGGGCTTCGCAGCAAGCGATGCTTGCGAAGACGGTCAGCAACAAAAACCTGAAGCCTTGGTGCTGCCGTTATTCTTGGGGACCGTTACCCACGAATTGACAAGTCTCGTAAGGTTTGACGGTCAAATGAAGGGTATATATATATAAGGAGGACAGTTCCTTTGTTATATATATATATATATAAAATGTATATGGCCGGAAGGGCTCTACGGGGCTAGAGTGACGGGTACGGAATCAAAGTGCACCGTGCTCACTAGCTAGTGCACGAGACGCACTTTTAAACTCGCAAGTAGACTTGCGCACAAATTCGCACAAAAGCGGTGGCCAAATTAAATACAACACGGTGAACTTACCGTTTCACTCGGCTAGGTGATTGGGGCGTCGGTGACGATGATTTGGGCGTCGGTGACGATGGTATGGGCGTCGGTGACGATGGTTCCTGGGCGGCGGCAATCCGGCTCGTTTGGACCAAAATGTTTATATGAACGGGTTGGGTGGTTCGAAGGACCAATGTTTATATTATAAATGTTCACAATGTTTATTCACTGACGGCACTCGCTGCATTTGCCTCTGAACGCGTTCGTGGTTTTTAAGCAAGAGACTGTGTGGGTCCAGCGACGATCGCTGGAAGCCGGTCAAACCGCGCCAGTTTCCGCGGAGAGAGCCCGCAGCCGGGCTTTCGCTCACGAGAGAGGCGCCCCTCACGACCGGCAGGCTGACAGGAGAGAGACTGGAGTGCTCACTCCTGACACCCTACCGATCGATGAGGCAGCACCTCTGGCGAGCGGCAGTTGGCGTTAACACATTGCTTGCTGCGAAGCCCACATTAAAAATTTACCGCTTGATTTTTACTAAGCCCCGCGCTCTCATAAAGAAAGTGAAAGCATTTCACACTTTCGCTTTCTTGTTCTGCGCTCGTCTAGCTTCTCGAAGAGCGAATTACTTGTGCGCTTAGTGCAAGTCGAAAAACCACCACCTTTTTGCTGGCTGGTTTTTGCGGGTACTTTTTTCTGCTGCTCGCGCTCTTCTGCTTGCGTTGATCAGTCATACAGAGTGCACACAGAACACAAAAACCTGTTTTTTTCTGTCTGCACTCTCCCAAGTGATAGCAGTGTAAGATTCACTATTCAACGGTGACCCAACGCGAAATCGAAAGAGCGAGACACCCGGTAGGCAGAAGTGTTCGCAGCGACTAGTCTCTTTGTAACTAGTTGCCAATTTAAGAGACAACGCGTGGTTAATTTTCGGCAGCAAGCTTTTCGAGCCCCAACGCCATCGCATAGCGACCCGAAAACATTTTTGCGATTTTTTTACCAATAAAATAAAAAGTTTTTCCGGAATTAGTTTTCGGAGCGTTTTATTTCATTTTCATTTTGATTTTGCGACCTCCTTCACCGCCCCTATTCGTAAACCAAACACACTATGGCGGCGCTCGCACCCTTCATTCGCCTGGCCGATGGGCTGATCGAGTTCGAGGTGGACTTCGAGAAGACACCCACCGCGGACCACACCGTTTACACCCTTGGGATTCAGCGAGAGGAAATACGATCGCAGTGGCTGCTAATTAAAAGCGCTTATGAAAAGGTGCTTGCGGAGCTGGACTCGGCGAAGCACAGAGGCAAAGAATTCGAAGGCGTAAAGGAGAAGCGGCGCCAATGCTATGCGGTATATCTGCGCTGCGCGGGAAAAATTGATCAGCTGATCGAAGCCGTCGTGTCCCCTCCAGTTTCCGCGACCCCGTTGCCGATGCCAGCCGAGATGCCCCAGTCAGGCTACAATATTAGCCTGCCCCCCTGCGACACCCAAGCCTTCCATGGCGACTACCTTTCGTGGCCCTCTTTCAGGGATATGTTCACGGTCCTGTATATTCAGAACACCAGAATTGCGCCAGTGGAGAAGTTGTTCCACCTGAACCAAAAAACTACGGGCGAAGCGAAAGAAATCGTGCAGAAATCCCCTCTCACGAATGAAGGTTTTGCCCAAGCTTGGAAAAATTTGTCCGACAGGTACGAGAACAGACGCGTCCTCACCAACGCCCATCTAAAGAAGATTTTCGGCCTGTTCCCCATCACGAAGGAAACCGGTGGTGCTATTAAAGACCTGCAACGAGAAATCAACAATATTCTCGCCGCACTCGCGCTACGAGGTGTCGATACCTCGCATTGGGACGCAATAATCGTTTTTTTGTGCTCCAGCAAGCTCCCAGAAGCAACGCTTTCCCTTTGGTAACAATCTCTCACGAACAAAACGGAGATCCCAACATGGATAGATCTGGATGCGTTTCTCACGCATCGCTTCCAGACCCTTGAAACGGTGCAAGATATTAAATGCACACCCGCATCGAAGTCAACACAGCTCCCAGCTCCGACTCACTCAGCTCCAGCCTCTAAACGCGTCAACACCTTCCAGTTGAAGGTGTCCCAAGATAGCTGCCCTCTTTGCCAGAAGCAGCACAGGCTGAGATCCTGCGCTCAGTTTCTCAGCTTGCCCGTTCCACAGCGGCTGAATACCGTTCAGAAAAACCGGTTGTGCAGCAACTGCTTGGCCAGATCTCACTCCGTGAAAAACTGTCCAAGCAGATTTAATTGCATCAACTGTAATGGCAGGCATCACACCCTCTTGCATCGTGAGAACGCTCCATCCTCATCGAATGCTGTACCAGATTCGATCCCACGTGCCTCATATCAAGAGCGGCGGTTTGAAAACGCTCCGCGCACTCAAGCCCCTGCCTATTCGAACTTCATTCCAAGTTCGACTCATCATGCTTTTCAGCAAAAAAGGCCGCATTCTTCGATGCGACCTCCCACGCATATACAGTCCACTCCTCCACCCACACAGCAACGAACTCAAGAGCAACGGTATGATAACGCTCCGCGTACTCAAGCCCCTGCCTATGCGAACTTCATTCCAGGTTCAACTCAACATGCTTCCCAGCAAGAAAGGCCGCAATCTTCGATGCGACCTCCCACGCAGATACAGTCCACTTCTCCCCCCGCGCAACAGCGAAATGCACAGGACAAGCATCAGGTGTGCTTCGCGAAAGCACCAAAACAGGTTTTGTTAGGGACTGCCATGGTAACAATACGCCACCACGGTACATGTTACATCGCGCGCGCCTTAATTGATCCTGGGTCCAAAGTGTCGTTCATCTCGGAACGCATTCAAAAGCTCTTAAAGCTCCCAGCGCGGCCAACTGCAGCCGTAGTTTCCGGTCTCAACGAGACTGTGTCAGCAAGAATATCAAGATCGTGCGATTTTCTAATGAATTCGCCGCTTGATCCCAAATTCCAAATTCAGGTGACGGCGCTTGTGCTCTCACAAATCACAGGGCGGTTGCCCTCACACTCGTTAGACAGGTCACTTCTCAGTGGCCTCCCGCAAGACATCGAGCTCGCAGATGTCAACTTCTCCAGAAGCGAGCAGGTCGACGTCCTCATCGGAGCCGATTTGTACCCAGCAATCCTGCTGGACGACATCCGCCGCCAAGTACTGGGCTCTCTCATGGCTCAGCAAACCGTGTTCGGTTGGATCCTGACCGGGCCGGTTCCCAATACACAATCTGCCACGGCATCCATAAAAGTGGCTTACTTCAATGAAGTCTCCTTCGAACAACAGTTCGAACGTTTTTGGAAGGTGGAGGAACTTCCCAAAACTAGATGGCTATCCCCCTCCGACAAGTTTTGCGAAGAAAATTTCGTGAAAACAACTTGAAGACGCGATGACGGCCGCTATATCGTATCACTGCCCTTTAAAATCGGCTTTACAGACACGCTCCGCCTAGGGACCTCGAGACACATTGCGCTCAAACAATAGATGCGTCTGGAAGCACGGTTAGGGACAGACGAAGGCCTCAAGCACCAGTACGACAAGGTGTTAAAGGAGTATGTCGATTTAGGCCACATGAAATTAGTCAATCCCCCCCAGCCGCAAACACCTAGAAATCACTACTACTTGCCCCACCATGCCGTCATAAAGCCCGAAAGCACCTCGACGAAGGTAAGAGTCGTCTTTAACGCGTCCAGTCCAACCACCAGCGGACTCAGCCTCAATGATGTCATTCACACAGGCCCCGTGCTACAGACCGATTTGACTTTTCTAATTCTTCGGTGGCGCTTCTTCCGCTATGTCTGCAACGGAGACATTAAAAAAATGTATCGCCAAATATTGGTTGACCCAATGCACACCCCTTATCAGCGCATTCTCTTCCGAGACCCGTACAAGTCCGAACTTACCGACTTCGTGCTTCAAACCGTAACGTTTGGAGTTAATTGCGCCCCGTTCCTGGCAATACGCACCCTTCTTCAATTGGCAGACGACGTGAAGCACCAGTTCCCACTTGCCGCACACATTCTACAGCATTCCATGTACGTGGATGATGTGTTAGCAGGCACGCATGACCTGGTGACAGCTACCCAGACCCGCGACCAACTCATAGCGGCTCTCGACTCGGCAGAGTTTGCCCTTCGAAAATGGACTGCCAACCATAAAGGCATTCTGGCAGACTTACCGGCATCCCATCTGCTCCATTCCGATTTTCTGACGCTAGAAGATTCCAGCACCGCCAAAATGCTTGGAATTCGCTGGAACGCGACCCAGGATGAGTTCTACTTCGATGTCCAAGCCATTGCCATCAAAGCTGCGTACACGAAACGAGAAATGTTGTCTCTGGTCGCCAAGCTGTTCGACCCAGCCTGTTGGCTGGCTACGATCATCGTTGCAGCAAAGATTTTGATTCAGCAAGTCTGGTTGGACAAAATCGACTGGGATGACACTCTGCCTCAGGTAACTCATGCTAACTGGTTGAGTTTTCACCAGAATCACCAGCACATCAGCGCCATCCGCATCCCGCGATGGGTAAGTTACACCCTAGAAATCGAAGTCGAACTCCATGCGTTTTGCGATGCCTCACAGAAAGCCTACGCAGGAGTCATCTATGCCCGCATCAAGGTCGCCCAGGAAGCCCAAGTTTTCCTTTTGTACTCTAAAACCCGGGTAGCCCCAATTAAAACGTTGTCTCTCCCCAGGTTAGAATTGTGCGGAGCCACTTTAGTAGCTGAGATGATTGACACTCTCGTGCCCACGCTGCAGCTGCCCCATTACACGATCTACTGTTGGAGCGACTCCACCATTGTTTTGACCTGGCTGAAGAAATCCCCCTGCGTTTGGGCGACGTTCGTGGCAAATCGAGTTGCCAAAATCATCGAGAAGCTACCACAGTCGCAATGGTTCCATGTGGATTCCCTGGACAACCCCGCGGATTTAGCCAACCGCGGTGCCACGCCAAAAGATCTCGCTGCGAGCACCCTCTGGTGGAAGGGCCCTGCTTGGCTCGCCCACGATAAGGATCGCTGGCCCGAATTCCGCGTCTCAGACGACTACGTCACTACACTGGAGCAGAAGACTGTCAGAACGCTGCACACCCATTGCGCTCCCGAGGAGGATCCGCTCGAACGATTTTCGTCGCTGCCACGAGCCCTACGCGTATACTCATACGTATACCGATTTCTTCACCACGCTCATCCTGCTAAGCGGCAACGTCGCTCGCACCCCAACCTGCACCTCCCACCGGGAGAAATAAAGGAAACGAAACGCTGCCTCGCGATATCCTGCCAGAAGATTCACTTCGCGGGCGAGTACGCAGCGCTAGAAAACCACGCGATGCTGCGATCCAAAAGCAGCCTACTCTCGTTGAACCCGTTCCTCCACACGGACAACACAATGCGCGTCGGCGGGCGGTTGTCCTCGTGTCCCAATCTGCCTTTCGACGAACGGCACCCGATTATTCTGCCATACGGCTGTCAATTTTCGCGATTGCTCATTCGTTTTATACACGAAATATCTTTACACGGGGACAACCAATTAGTTCTTCGTCTGGTCCGTACCCAATTCTGGATTCCCAAGGTGAAAAACCTCATAAAAACGACGACCCATACTTGCAAGCCGTGCATCCTACATCGAAAGAAGCAACGGACCCAACTCATGGCCGCCTTGCCTCCAGAACGCATCACGTTCTCCCGCCCATTTGCCAATACCGGAGCCGATTTCGCCGGCCCGCTCGATATCAAAAATTACACGGGACGAGCGTGCTTAATCACCAAGGGCTATGTTTGTGTCTGTTTCGCAACGAAGGCCATTCATTTGGAACCCACTAGCGACCTCTCAACCGCTACCTTCCTTGCCGCCTTTTCCCGGTTCGCCGCCCGCAGAGGCTGCCCTGCCAACCTGTACTCGGATAACGGCACCAATTTCGTAGGCGCCTCCAAGGAGCTACGGCGCGACTTTCTGGACTTCATGTCGCGTACAAAGGAACTGATAGAAACCCGGTATTCACACCAAGACGTCTCCTGGCATTTTCTGCCGCCAGGAGCCCCGCACATGGGCGGCCTATGGGAAGCGGGGGTCAAGAGCCTCAAAACCCATCTCCGGAAGGTGGCCCCAGCCATAAAATTCACCTTCGAAGATTTCTCCACTCTTCTGAGTAAGATCGAGTCGTGCCTTAATTCACGCCCCCTCACAGCTTCCTCCGAAGACCCAACCGTGATGGAAGCCATCACCCCCGGCCATTTTCTAATTGGCGGGCCCTTACTCGCTCCCGCCGAACTCGAGCGGCATAACAACCCGCTCTCCATTCTCAATCGGTGGCGACGCGTACAAGCTCTCGCTCAGCATCTCTGTCTGAGATGGAAGACCGAATACCTGCGCGAACTTTCCCGCCGTACAAAGTGGAAGACTCCACAGCGCGATTTCCAACTCAACGATCTCGTGGTCATTCGCGACGATAACTTGCCGTCGAACTCGTGGCGCATAGGCCGGGTTACAGCTGTCCACCGCGGACAAGACAACCGCGTACGAGTGGCTGACCTCTTAACCGAAAGGGGCCACGTCACGCGTCCCATTACGAAACTAGTGCCCTTACCCTGTGCATGACAGCCTGTTAGTAACCCCGTCTTTTCTCATTACAGCACCATCATGCATCTGATCCGCCGACAATATGCGCGGACCCGCAGAGGGCGGCTGCTAGCACCACCCGGGGCTGTGCCCATCTGTGCCGCCTCCACAGCCGCGCCCCCCATTGTTGCCCACCGGGAGCCGTCCCCAAGCGCCGACGTCCTGGTGCTCGACGTCTCGGCCGAGGAGGCACAGGCGATCGCCACGGCACGGCGCTCGCCCACCCCGCCGACCCGAGCTGCCCGAAGCTTCCTCGTACGGTTCGAGGAAGCCTCCTCCGATCCGGCCCCATCACCGAGGCCCCTCTACTGCGACGACCTCCGTATACGCGGAAGTCTCCGAGTTCGCGCGATGTCGGTGCGACATCCGCCGCGCCACTTGCCGCATGTTCCACCAGAGCCGGCCCAGAGACGTGCGGCCTCACCACCCTCGTCGGCCCCGAGACGTCTGCGGCCCGCTACGCCAGAACCGGTGCCACGACGTGCACCACCAGCACCGCCGGCTCCGTCAGCACCGTCGGCACCAAGGCACGCGCCTCCAGGTCGTCCGGCCCCACGACGCGCGCCAGTGATGCCGGCCAGGCGGCACGCCTGGTGCCCGCCAGCCCAGCGGCTTCCTACAGAGGGCCGCGAGCGCGAGCTGTGCTGTCCCCTGTGTACGGGGCGGCATGTGCTGAGACGTTGCAAGGAATTTACTGCCAAATTCGAGGCTGCAGCTACACCATACGTAACACGCAGGAGGTGGTAATCTTGAATAGTCAGTTACACATCCGGGCTCCAAACGATGCGCTGTAGATCATCATGTTTTGAAGCGACGCATACTTGGTGATACATCTTCGGCCACGTCTGCACTTAACGCATAGCGATGAGTTCTAAATCAAACTAGGAGGGAAAACAGATCGTATTGTAGCGATCATCAAAGCGTCGTTTAGCGAGTGAACAGTGGACATTTTGGCCGAGGCGTTAAACACCACCCTTAGATTAGTGGTAGCAGACTCTTTCAGCACCGCGTGATGCGGCATGTAATAGCAATTATTTGGACTATAAGATACGAGCTCCATATGCTTTATATCCCGTAATTCCTGCATAAACTCATTGTAACGATTATGCAAATCTTTGTTAATTGCAAAACGTCTCTCCATTCGTATTAAACTGCGGACTGCGCCATTGCGGGACTCTCCAAGAAGTACGTCGGGCTTTAACGGTAGTTCAACGATAAACCGGCCTTCAAGCGTACGGCGATGCATTAACTCAAAAGAGTCTTCACAAAACACTTCTTCAGCTGTGAAATGTTTCATTTTCGGTAACTCTTCTAACTCCTAAAACTTGGTTAATGTGGTTTCTAAATTGGTGTTGCAAAGTAAAGTTTCCACCAGTCTCGTTGGGAGCTGCGCACCATTTACGCGCCCAAAAAGTGTCCAGCCAAACTTCTTACAAACTTCTGGGATTATGAACTGGTCCATTGTATCCATGCCAACAAGAACCAACGGTCCTGGTTTCATATACTCTGGATCAGCAAGCGGCAGTTTTTCCACATGTGGACATGTAGAAGTAGAAATTTCCGTAGTGGGAAAATCATTCGCAATTCGTTGTAAAATAAGTGCATTGATGGAAAAACGCTGAGTTGTTAGGACGGGCGACAGTGTTAATGTTATTTCACCCTTGGTGCGCCCTAATCGTGCAGAACCGATTCCAGTGACAAAAACCGACGACGACCTTCTTGGTACTTGTAGACGTTGAGCGCAACATTCAGATACGAAAGAAGGGTGCGATCCTGTATCGAACAATATACGTGCAGTTTTCCACCTACCACAACAATCCTGGACTCGCGCCACGGCAGTAGCTAAGAGAACAGCATTTGGCTCTGTTTCGAAGTGCGTTATATGACTGATGGTGGCTATTGACCCTTTAGGCAGTTCGCTAAGCTTTGTTGCAGTGAACGGCAATGCTGTGGCGATGAAGGACGTCGCGGAACTCTTATCAGGCTCGGCAGTAATAGCGAGCGCCGTGGAGGGCTCGTTGTCTTCGGTAACAGTTGCCTCGACATGTCAGTCCCTGACTTTAAAATCGGCATCATGAACGAGCGTATGGTGACGCTGTTGACAAATCCGGCATACCGAATAACTGCGGCATCTGTTTTTTAAATGGCCTTTGCATAAGCAATTTAAGCAGGCTCGATTATAAACTCTATTATCGCGTTGGTGGATAAGCCTAAAAGCTCTTCACAACTATAAATTCTGTGGCTGACTTTGCAATATAGTATAACAGTAAACACTGCAATATAGTATAACAGTAAACACTTGTTCCATTTTCTGTTCCTAGCGCGTGTAGCACATTTGCTGATTTTCGGGGACCACCCCATAAATTACTCTTACCTGCTTCGGACCCAAAAGCCGAAAGTCAATAACGCCGAAAGAGAACGGCACCTTACTACCAAAAAGAGTTTTAGTTGCTCAAAATTTGCTGGTTCATCGGTTTCAAGTGTCAACTCCCACTGTTTTCTCGTCTTAAATGCTAGCTTGTTTACCACGACATGAACCAGCCAATCATCCCAAAATATAAGTAAGTACGGGCCGCCCTAATGCCTTTAAGGCAACCACATGCTGCAGAATTGGATCCAGCACCTCCTTAATAGTAATAGCAGAATCAAAATTTGCTTCTTTTATTGTAGTTATTCCACGAAGGTGGCTCTCTATGATGACTCGTGCTACTTTGTAGCAAGTCCCAAGCTTCTGCGTAATTTGCATCGAATGTTCGCAGACAACTAATTACAGTCAAGGCTTCCCCGGTTAAACAGCTTCGAAAATAATGGAGCTTCTGAATATTCGCTAGGTTTTCGTTTCCATCAACTAAAGAGCAAAAAGCATCACAAAACTGAATCCATTCAGTGGGCTCACCTGAGAACTTGGGCATTGAGTTGGAGCGTTTCCCGTTGTTGCAGACTCACTCAACACTTTCATCATTCGATTGAAATTAGCCTGTACTGTTGTATAACGCACTTCAGTCAGACCGCGTTGACTTGATTCTTCTTCTAAAGCTTCCTCCGTTCCACAGGCAATTTCTATTGCCTCTTGCGACTGCTTGAATCTTTCCCACTGCTCATTTAATAGCTGTAAATTCCCTTAACAGGTACCCACGTCTAATGAGAAAGTGTCTTCTTTGCTCTTCGACAAATACCTTTCAATTGCACAGCGAGCAGAGTCACGTATTTTGACATTCTTTGTTGCCACTCTGAGAACGCATTAACTGAGTACAAGAACTAACTGAGCACAACTATTAACGGCGAATTAAATGGCTGTTATTGGGAACAACGATTAACGGTGAATGAAATGGCTGTTATCTAATATATTTATTTTATATTATTATTAAGTATAAGCGTTTAGTTACTTCAACTATCTGGCTCGAAGGACCATAAAAATGTTTCTGCGATTTATGTTTACTTCCGATTCTTTTTGGTGTTTGCGAAGGCAATAAAACGACGTGCTCTCGCTAACGTTCCATTTGTTACTGACTCATACATACTCTCAACACAGAGAGCCGGCTACAATCCACAAATGTATTACAAGGTACCAATCCGCCAATACCTCAGCGTATAAATCAGCGTTTTATATCTAAACTACCGAGGTGGAACCTACAGTTACAGAATTTTAAAACCAAAAAGACAAGCTTTGGAATATCCTTAAAAATCATATCTCCACAGAAAATATCGTAAAATATAAAAAAGCAAACGTCATCATCATCTATTAACGTTTTTACATCAGATGTTAATCCCTCAACTTCAATATCAAAAATTTGGTCTAATAAAAGAATTTTCTGTGGCCTTAATCTTCGTCAAAATATTCACTGTATTGTATCCTTTGACCCACCACACATAACGCACACAGGTAATCAACAAATAGCAAATACTATTTGCGGGCCAAAGAAGCTTCTGACAATAATTTTTCTCCTCTCTTCCAACGAAACAAATTTTTACGTCCACCATTCTCCACAATTCTACCCCAACCGATAAAGCCATACAATTTGAGAATGATATTGCTTATTTGAAATTAACATCAGTACTATCTATCTGTGCCGCACTCCTGGCACAGATAGAATATTACATCCTATGATTAAAAATTTACCATACTTTATGAAACAAGGACTTTTACAAACATATAATAACATGTAACGAACCTTCTTGCCTCTTTCTATGGCTTGGATTAGGGACTCCAGGGTTCGATTACAAGAAGAGAATGTGTTAATAGGTTCAATATCCTTATTCACCTTAATCTAACTTGTTCTAACGTGTGTATTGTGTTTTGCTTATACAAATGGTAGTTGTATTAATAATAATATATTGGTAGAAAATATAATTTTATTTGGTATGAGGTCTTTCATACCCAATAAAAGAATTTCCATTAAACCAAAAGACCATTCCTGGTTTAATGCGACTTGCAGACAAGCAGTCAGGTCTAAAGAGGAAACATATAGGAATTGGCGTTTAAATAAAACTGCTGATACTAAACTGCTCCGCAAACAGGCCAGAAATAGGTGCAATGCCACTCTAAAGCGCGAAAAAGTTCTCTACGAACAGCGCCTTAGACGCAGAGTTCTTGAATACCATAAGTGTAGCAAGAACTTTTGGTCGTTCGTGGGGAGGGTGAAAAATCAGACGAGATCGTCTATTCCAACTCTCCTCAAGGACGATCAGATCTTCACTCACTCGGTTGATAAGGCAAACTTATTAGCCAAAATGTTTGCTGAAAACTGCTCTCTTCCTGAGAGTAGCCAACCACTGCCCGCGGTCGATGATGTATCTCATGCTATGCCTCAGATGCATTTTCGAACGGGAGCAGTTAAAAGAGTGCTTGCAGACCTCAATGTCAATAAGTCCTCGGGACCGGATGGCATTTCAGCCCATGTGTTGAGAAAGTGCGCCTCAACACTGGCTCGCCCATTGCGCAATCTCTTTAATTTATCTTTTACTTCAGGAGTTTTTCCGGCTTCCTGGAAGATTGCCAATGTGCAGCCAGTTCCCAAAAAAGGTGAGGCTACGAATCCTGCAAATTACCGGCCCATAGCAATCTGCTCAGTGCTCTCTAAAGTCATCGAGAGCATTGTAAATTTTAAATTGATGAGGTATCTAGAAAGCAACGAGTTGATCAGCGATCGCCAGTACGGCTTCCGTGCTCACCGTTCCACCGGCGATCTGATGGCGTTTCTCACTGAGCGGTGGAGCAGTTGTATTCACTGGTTCGGTGAGAGCAAGGTTGTTGCTCTGGATATCTCCAGGGCATTTGACCGGGTGTGGCATAAAGTTAGTGAAAAGTGAAAAATGGAAAGTGAAAAATGAAAAGTAAAAAGTGAAAAATGAAAAGTGAAAAGTGAAAAATGGAAAGAGAAAAGTGGAAAATGAAGAATGAAAAATCGAGATGGACCATATAAAGTTTTTATTTTTTATTTTTATACATTATTTTTTATTTCTATATTATATTATATTATATTATATTATATTATATTATATTATATTATATTATATTATATTATATTATATTATATTATATTATATTATATTATATTATATTATATTATATTATATTATATTATATTATATTATATTATATTATATTATATTATATTATATTATATTATATTATATTATATTATATTATATTATATTATATTATATTATATTATATTATATTATATTATATTATATTATATTATATTATATTATATTATATTATATTATATTATATTATATTATATTATATTATATTATATTATATTATATTATATTATATTATATTATATTATATTATATTATATTATATTATATTATATTATATTATATTATATTATATTATATTATATTATATTATATTATATTATATTATATTATATTATATTATATTATATTATATTATATTATAATATTTCATATTATATTTTATTATTTTATCTTATGTTAGTGTAAAGTGAAAAAAGAAAAGTGAAAAATGAGAAATCGAGATGGACCAAATAAAGTTTTTTATTTTATTTTTATATATTGTTTTCTATTTGTATATTATATTATATTTAATATTTTATTATACAATATTATATTTTTTTTTATTTTTTTTTTATTATATTTTTTTTTATTATATTTTTTTATATTATACAATATAATTTTAAAAATATAACGAGGTATGCCCGCATTTTTTTAATAAAAATTTCACCCGAAAATTTATAAGAGTAATAATCCCTCTCAAACGTTTGCCTTTATTCCCTAAGCCATGATAAACCTGAAAAAATTTTACTATTGCAAGTGGGTGCAAAATATTCATAGCCAGCATGTCCTACGATGGCTTTACCGACGCACAAGCAAACAAAGCTTTGCTAAACTACACTGTCAATGCCCTTGGCTACATCATTTTTCTTGAAGCGGCTTCTTGAACCTGGCATCTTGAAGAAAACGTGGCTACACGTAGTTTCTTCTTTGATGTTAAAAGTCGTATACGTGTGTGAGTGAAATTTACGTTCGGCAAACTGCCTTGAAAAACCGGTTCGTGCGTTTAATTGTGTGCGTAATAAGAACCGAGAATCCGCCAGAATTTGGGCTTCCAAAAATCTCTACATTTGAAGAATGTGTGGAGGCTTTTCTCTCCTCTCAACCCCTCTCTTTCAAGAAAGCCCGTGAAAAATGAAGAAAAGAAGAATCGTGTAGACATGCTGAATATAGTACATATCCTGTCTACATACATAACACATATTCTGTCTACATACATACAAAGTGAGAAACGAATTCTCAGAGCATCAGTGCAAAACAGTCGAGAGCTATAGAGAAGAGAGTAAAAACTCAAAACACTCAAAAATGAGTGAAAAGGGGGTCCACTACTGGATCCTCCATAGAAAAATTTCGTTGTTCAAGATTCGGATTCTTGTTATAATTACTCTATGGCTGAACTGAGCTGACTGACTGACCCAACTGACCCAACTGAACCAACTGGAACAACTCAACCACGAGTTCTGCTTTGCAGCCAGTTTTATACTAGTAAATAGTGAAAAGCGAGAGTTGCGAGTAGCTGCTGCTTTCTTCAACGAAAATAATTCAAATCTAAAATAATTAAATTAACCTTCAAATTGAGCCAGTTTCTTTATAAGGAGTTAAGTGATCAAGGGTTGAGTTCGCATGTTCGGTGGTTTAAGTAATTAAAATGGTAAATTGTAGTTATTGTAAGGAGGCTCTTCTACATGACAGTGATTTTGTTACAGGTCCAAAATGTGCGCGAGGACTGCACTTCGGCTGCACGACGGTAACTGAAAAGACATGGCGTACATGGGCACTGAACAGAAAAGAAGCTTGGAAATGCCAATTCTGCGGAAAACTTATCGAGAGCGAGCAAACTCTTACACCGTAACAAAGCAATATGCAAAATTCTAGAGGATCAACTGCTGGAGCAACTATTGGAACAGACTCACCATCTTTGGACATTCCAAATCCTAAACGATGGACACCTCGAACGTATTCGGGGAGTTACCCCTGATGAGATCTGAAATTAGGGAAATTACCTCCAGTTGCGAGTTCATGGCGAAAAAAAATGATGAAATGAATTTTTGTTAAAAATAATAGTATTATGGAAAAGCTTGTCGCGGAGTTAATAGATCTAAAGGAAAGTAACAAAAAGAATGATGCAGAAATTGAGAAAATGAGAACACTAATATGCACACTTGAACAACAGGTTATCAAACAAAACATTGAAATGGAAAACATTCCACCCTCAGCAGGAGAAACTTAATAGACGTTGTTAAAAATGTAGGGAAAACTATTGGTTATGAAGTTAATGATTGCGATATAACAGACATTTACAGCACGCGATCAAGAAATGCCGAAAAATCACTAATAGCTGCTTCTTTTGCTTCCAATATTACAAAATCAAGCTTTACAAAATCCTTTGGCTTGCGAAAGAGAAGGCTAAGAAAGAGGAGTGGAGATTCGTGTGGGAGAATTTTCGAAAGATCTTAGCAAAAAGAGATGAAAACTCTCCAACGATAAACATAAACACAGAAAACGATGTCAAAAAAATATCAAGAACTTAACCGGAGTAAGCTAAGCAACCATGAATTTATGAAAATAATTGAAAATTATAATATTTTAAAACTTTATATAATATGAACTCAATCAAAACAACAGTATAGCAGTTTTAACATAATAAACAAATCGGACATTAATAAATTTAATTTATCCCTAATATATTTAAATATCAGATCACTTCGAAAAAACTTCAATTTTTTTGGCAGCTGTAAATAATTTCGTGTTAGTAGTAGATGTAATTGTTCTAGTTAAAACAAACATTACAGACGAAGAGAACTCATTATTTACTATATGTAGCTACAACGCGTAGCTTAATAATAGGAGCAGTAGTAGGGGCGTAGGTGTAGCAGTGTACGTAAGATAGGATTTAACATATGAATGCCTAAGCTCCAACAGTGTCTCTTTTGAATCCCTGAAGCTAAATTTATATCTGGAGCATAATTTCGTCACGTTAATAGCAGTCTATCGCCCACCCGCAATGTGCGTAAACTCTTTTAATCGAGAAATTGATCTCTTACTGAACAACTTTCAGGGAAATCAAAGCGCAATTGTTGTTGGAGATATGAACATCGACTTGCACAAAAGTAGTAGCAGAAAAACAACACGATACCTTGAGGTACTTTCGTCCAACGGCATGCAGCAAATAAATTATGATAGCACTAGAGAAGATTTGATATTGATCACCTGTTCGTTAAGTGCAAAGAGAGTAATATAAGCTCAGCCATAGTTAAAACAAACATATCAGATCACTACTCTCTCATATGTGGTATAACTTTTAAAGAAAGTAATAAAAGACAAAGTGAAGAAGCACAGCCGAAAGTAAGTTTAAATTATTGTAGGGTAAATGAGCTAATAAATGGCGTACAATGGGAAGAGTTTTGAAGAAATGAAAGTGTCCATGATTTATATAGCGCGATTCAAAACAAATTTAAAGACATTTATGCTAGATCAAAATTACACAGAAAAACTAGAGACAAAGTGAGAGTTCATAATATGGGGTTAAATGAGGACTTGATTACACTTTGTGACGATCGCAATAAACTATATAAAAGATGGCGCTTAAAACCAAAAGATCAAAAAAGGGAACGTGAGTATAAAAAGTTTAGAAACATTGTAAACAAGAGATTACAACTTGCAAAAAATATTTCTTACCAAAATTTTATGAAAATCGGAAAGATATCAAGAAAACATTTGAAATAATAAATGAAATAATCGGCAACAAATCAAACAGTGCAGACAGTGTTATAATCAAAAACTTTAAAAATGCGGATCTAGCAACTCTAGCAATTATATTATATTATATTATATTATATTATATTATATTATATTATATTATATTATATTATATTATATTATATTATATTATATTATATTATATTATATTATATTATATTATATTATATTATATTATATTATATTATATTATATTATATTATATTATATTATATTATATTATATTATATTATATTATATTATATTATATTATATTATATTATATTATATTATATTATATTATATTATATTATATTATATTATATTATATTATATTATATTATATTATATTATATTATATTATATTATATTATATTATATTATATTATATTATATTATATTATATTATATTATATTATATTATATTATATTATATTATAATATTTCATATTATATTTTATTATTTTATCTTATGTTAGTGTAAAGTGAAAAAAGAAAAGTGAAAAATGAGAAATCGAGATGGACCAAATAAAGTTTTTTATTTTATTTTTATATATTGTTTTCTATTTGTATATTATATTATATTTAATATTTTATTATACAATATTATATTTTTTTTTATTTTTTTTTTATTATATTTTTTTTTATTATATTTTTTTATATTATACAATATAATTTTAAAAATATAACGAGGTATGCCCGCATTTTTTTAATAAAAATTTCACCCGAAAATTTATAAGAGTAATAATCCCTCTCAAACGTTTGCCTTTATTCCCTAAGCCATGATAAACCTGAAAAAATTTTACTATTGCAAGTGGGTGCAAAATATTCATAGCCAGCATGTCCTACGATGGCTTTACCGACGCACAAGCAAACAAAGCTTTGCTAAACTACACTGTCAATGCCCTTGGCTACATCATTTTTCTTGAAGCGGCTTCTTGAACCTGGCATCTTGAAGAAAACGTGGCTACACGTAGTTTCTTCTTTGATGTTAAAAGTCGTATACGTGTGTGAGTGAAATTTACGTTCGGCAAACTGCCTTGAAAAACCGGTTCGTGCGTTTAATTGTGTGCGTAATAAGAACCGAGAATCCGCCAGAATTTGGGCTTCCAAAAATCTCTACATTTGAAGAATGTGTGGAGGCTTTTCTCTCCTCTCAACCCCTCTCTTTCAAGAAAGCCCGTGAAAAATGAAGAAAAGAAGAATCGTGTAGACATGCTGAATATAGTACATATCCTGTCTACATACATAACACATATTCTGTCTACATACATACAAAGTGAGAAACGAATTCTCAGAGCATCAGTGCAAAACAGTCGAGAGCTATAGAGAAGAGAGTAAAAACTCAAAACACTCAAAAATGAGTGAAAAGGGGGTCCACTACTGGATCCTCCATAGAAAAATTTCGTTGTTCAAGATTCGGATTCTTGTTATAATTACTCTATGGCTGAACTGAGCTGACTGACTGACCCAACTGACCCAACTGAACCAACTGGAACAACTCAACCACGAGTTCTGCTTTGCAGCCAGTTTTATACTAGTAAATAGTGAAAAGCGAGAGTTGCGAGTAGCTGCTGCTTTCTTCAACGAAAATAATTCAAATCTAAAATAATTAAATTAACCTTCAAATTGAGCCAGTTTCTTTATAAGGAGTTAAGTGATCAAGGGTTGAGTTCGCATGTTCGGTGGTTTAAGTAATTAAAATGGTAAATTGTAGTTATTGTAAGGAGGCTCTTCTACATGACAGTGATTTTGTTACAGGTCCAAAATGTGCGCGAGGACTGCACTTCGGCTGCACGACGGTAACTGAAAAGACATGGCGTACATGGGCACTGAACAGAAAAGAAGCTTGGAAATGCCAATTCTGCGGAAAACTTATCGAGAGCGAGCAAACTCTTACACCGTAACAAAGCAATATGCAAAATTCTAGAGGATCAACTGCTGGAGCAACTATTGGAACAGACTCACCATCTTTGGACATTCCAAATCCTAAACGATGGACACCTCGAACGTATTCGGGGAGTTACCCCTGATGAGATCTGAAATTAGGGAAATTACCTCCAGTTGCGAGTTCATGGCGAAAAAAAATGATGAAATGAATTTTTGTTAAAAATAATAGTATTATGGAAAAGCTTGTCGCGGAGTTAATAGATCTAAAGGAAAGTAACAAAAAGAATGATGCAGAAATTGAGAAAATGAGAACACTAATATGCACACTTGAACAACAGGTTATCAAACAAAACATTGAAATGGAAAACATTCCACCCTCAGCAGGAGAAACTTAATAGACGTTGTTAAAAATGTAGGGAAAACTATTGGTTATGAAGTTAATGATTGCGATATAACAGACATTTACAGCACGCGATCAAGAAATGCCGAAAAATCACTAATAGCTGCTTCTTTTGCTTCCAATATTACAAAATCAAGCTTTACAAAATCCTTTGGCTTGCGAAAGAGAAGGCTAAGAAAGAGGAGTGGAGATTCGTGTGGGAGAATTTTCGAAAGATCTTAGCAAAAAGAGATGAAAACTCTCCAACGATAAACATAAACACAGAAAACGATGTCAAAAAAATATCAAGAACTTAACCGGAGTAAGCTAAGCAACCATGAATTTATGAAAATAATTGAAAATTATAATATTTTAAAACTTTATATAATATGAACTCAATCAAAACAACAGTATAGCAGTTTTAACATAATAAACAAATCGGACATTAATAAATTTAATTTATCCCTAATATATTTAAATATCAGATCACTTCGAAAAAACTTCAATTTTTTTGGCAGCTGTAAATAATTTCGTGTTAGTAGTAGATGTAATTGTTCTAGTTAAAACAAACATTACAGACGAAGAGAACTCATTATTTACTATATGTAGCTACAACGCGTAGCTTAATAATAGGAGCAGTAGTAGGGGCGTAGGTGTAGCAGTGTACGTAAGATAGGATTTAACATATGAATGCCTAAGCTCCAACAGTGTCTCTTTTGAATCCCTGAAGCTAAATTTATATCTGGAGCATAATTTCGTCACGTTAATAGCAGTCTATCGCCCACCCGCAATGTGCGTAAACTCTTTTAATCGAGAAATTGATCTCTTACTGAACAACTTTCAGGGAAATCAAAGCGCAATTGTTGTTGGAGATATGAACATCGACTTGCACAAAAGTAGTAGCAGAAAAACAACACGATACCTTGAGGTACTTTCGTCCAACGGCATGCAGCAAATAAATTATGATAGCACTAGAGAAGATTTGATATTGATCACCTGTTCGTTAAGTGCAAAGAGAGTAATATAAGCTCAGCCATAGTTAAAACAAACATATCAGATCACTACTCTCTCATATGTGGTATAACTTTTAAAGAAAGTAATAAAAGACAAAGTGAAGAAGCACAGCCGAAAGTAAGTTTAAATTATTGTAGGGTAAATGAGCTAATAAATGGCGTACAATGGGAAGAGTTTTGAAGAAATGAAAGTGTCCATGATTTATATAGCGCGATTCAAAACAAATTTAAAGACATTTATGCTAGATCAAAATTACACAGAAAAACTAGAGACAAAGTGAGAGTTCATAATATGGGGTTAAATGAGGACTTGATTACACTTTGTGACGATCGCAATAAACTATATAAAAGATGGCGCTTAAAACCAAAAGATCAAAAAAGGGAACGTGAGTATAAAAAGTTTAGAAACATTGTAAACAAGAGATTACAACTTGCAAAAAATATTTCTTACCAAAATTTTATGAAAATCGGAAAGATATCAAGAAAACATTTGAAATAATAAATGAAATAATCGGCAACAAATCAAACAGTGCAGACAGTGTTATAATCAAAAACTTTAAAAATGCGGATCTAGCAACTCTAGCAAGCATTGCAAATTTGCTCATTCAAAGAAAATATTAACAATATGATTCATAAATGCAATATAAAAACGTGTCATTACAGTGATAACATAAGCCAAAACTCCTTTTTTTTAGAACCCTCGAGTGTGATCGAAATAGTAAACATTTTAAAAACGTTGAACTCCAGTAAAGGCCCGGGTATTGACGAAATACGTGCAAAAGACCTAAAAAACAACGCTGAAGCCATAGGTCCAGTAATTACTGCATTAGTCAACAAAAGCTTTGATCAATCAGCAATTCCAACAACCTTAAAAACGTCGTTAGTTCGGCCGATATATAAAAACGGTTTGATATTGAGACATAAATAACTATCGACCGATATCAATTTTACCGGCAATTGAGAAAGTAATTGAAGAAGTTTTGGTTCGAAGACTTACGAGCTTTATAACGAAAAATAAAATTATTAATAAAAATCAATATGGGTTTCAAAAAAATAAAAACATTAGTCGACTACTGGGTACTTTCACTGATACTTTAAATGAAAGCCTAAGCAAAAGCCATCACAGCCCAGTACTTTTTGTCGATTTCAGCAAACCCTTCGACACACTGTCTCATGAAAAGTTGATATTGGCGCTACAAAATATTGAAATTCGTGCAAATTGCATAAAATTGCATGATTAAATAAGCCATTTTCCTTATTTAATCTTGTATAAATATATATTTTAAAAACCTGTTTCTCAAGGTTATCGAATTATTCGGTCAGTGAACTTTATTTTCTTTGCTGTGCGCCAAATTTTAGTTTGTCAAAAATTTTTGTCGTCGCAAACATATTAAAAATTTTATTCCACAAGCATACAAAATTAGCGCAATCATTCCTATCATTAAACCGCAATTAGGCGTAGTCAGCCCACTCATAAAATAATTGGTAATATCTCATGAAGGCTATAGGATATGAAGACGTGATTTTGTCACGACGTATATGGAGGTATTATCTATCTGCTTGTAAAAAATGGGCGTGCCATGCCCACGTAAACAAGTTGACAACATCTCAAAAACAGTATAAGATATTAAGACATAATTTTATCACGAGGTATCTGGAGCCATTACCAATCTGTTTACTAAAAATAGGCATGGTCTGCATACTTATGCAGTTATATACTGGCGAAATTATTATTTTATTTAGTTACTCGGGTGTAGGATATTTAGACTTCGGCTTGGCCGAAGACAACACTTTTACTTGGTTCATTATTATAATTGTTGTGTCCAGCTGTTTTTGTGGATTGACTTCATCAAACCCTGTCATTTTTTATATCTTTGTGATGTGAACAGGGATGATTTGTGACTTTTCTAATCGATTTTCTACAGCGTGGCACGCCAATTTTTTGTAAAAACTTTAGTAATGGCGCTATATATTCCGTAATAAAACTATACCTCAATATCTCCCACAGTTTATGAGATATTCACAATATAACATTTTTAAAAGGGATGTCTTTACATTCCGTATGTAAAGTAGGCGTGGTTGTTAACCGATAAAGCCCATTTTCAATGCCGAACTGCTCTACATAACAAAAAATATTTATGCCCAATTACATTGCGACATCTCTTTTCCTTCTCGCGTAATCGTGATTTCAACAGACAGACAGATAGACAGACAGACATACCGACAGACAGACGGACGAAGAGGGCTACATCGATTCAGGAGGTGACGCTGAGCACGAATATATATACTTTTCTATATCTATCTCGTCTCCTTCTCTGCGTTACAAAGTCGTTGTTTCTTATTGCTTGGTTTCGAATTGTTCCGGAATAAAATTATACCTTAATATCTCACACGGTTTATGAAATATTCAGATTTTAATATTTTTTTAAACGAGCTGCCTTTACATTCCGTTAGTAAAGTAGGCGTGGCTGCTTACATATCACACCCATTTTCAATCCCAAACAGCCCTACATACAAAGAATATTTGTGCCAAATTTCATCGCGATATCTCTTTTCGTTCTCCCGTAATCGTGATTTCAACAGACAGACAGACAGACAGACGTACGCACGGACATGGCTAAATCGATTCAGGAGGTGACGCTGAGCAAGAATATATACTTTTCGATATCTATCTCGTCCCCTTCTCTGCGTTACAAACGGAAGAACAAAGTGAGTATACCCTAGTCCCTTCGGGTGTAGGGTATAAAAATGGGCGTGGTCCGCCCACTTATACAAAAGTTGTCAATGTCCCATAAATGGTTCAAAATATTAATATATTCATAATTCTATCTAGCCTGCTTATACAAAAGTTGTTAAGTGGCGAAATTATAATTTTTTCAGTTAATCGAGTGTAGGGTATTTAGATTTCGGCCAGGCCGAAGACAAAACTTTTACTTGTTGTTGTTTCTTATTGCTTGGTTTCGAATTGTGGCTCCACCCGAATTTGCTACGAATTGAAAACATTTTTAATTTTAATTGAATTATTGTAAAAACTTCAAAGAATATGATGAAATCTTACACAATTTAGGTGTGCATGTGGGTGCATGCATAAATTTATTCGTCATAATTTAGCATAGATTCCAAACCTTATTGTCTTCTTAATTCTTGGAATTAGCTTTATTAATTCTTGAAATTAGTTTAATAGATTCTTGTAAAAATTATACAACCGTGTGATTTTTGTTAGACTGGGATAACAACGAACGATCCACGGAGAGGCTCAGCGCCTCCAAAACCCAAACCTAAATATAATGACTGAAAGACATTTTGATAAATTTTATTTTTATTTCATTATTTTCTTCCTTTTCGTTCCTTTTTTATGTTGAAGTGGTGTGGACGACAAGAAGGACTTATCCCTGAATAATGCCTTTATGATGTGGGTGCGCTTGTAAGCCTTAGTTACCTTAATTTGCTTACTTCCGTATTCCGTATTTGCTTACAACCATATTCACGCTCCACCCACTGTTGGACATGCAAAAAGGAGGAACAGACACGCAGAAACTGCCGCGGAAAGCGACTACTCTTTTGTTCTTACTGAGGCAAGCCGAACACACTAACACGGGACTTTTCCTGCCAGAAGAGAATAACAGTCAGCGAAAATACTCCGAAATCCGAGACCATCACACCCGAATCCCGCTACCAGATGAACATTATGTGTAATGGATGGGCATTCGTGGACACCGGAGCTACACTCTCCTTTGTGGTAGCTACCCTAAACGACTATTTGCGAAGCCACACCCATGTCATAAAGGAAAATAAATTGTTAACTATCGCCAACGGCAAGAGAATCTGCCTTCACCAGAGTTACCAAGTCAAAATCCAGAAAAACCAACAGCAATTCACTCACCGCGTATATTACCTACCAGGACTAAAAGGGGAATTCATTGTAGGTATGGATTTGCTACGCAAGCTCAGTTGTTAACTGATTATTGATGAAGAGGAGCTAGCCACTGTGGCACACCAAATGCACATACATTAACCAGCCGTATCTCCAAACGAAACAGCATAATTGAAGAATTCGCATACAAAAAAAAAATGCGAGGAAGGCGATTACGAGGCACTGCACTATAAGCCGTCGCGCCATCAGAGTACAGATCCGACCGAGCCGAGAGGGAAGGCTACCAGAAGAAGCCACCCAACCGCCGCCAGATCGATCACCGTCTGAATTAACTCTAAGGAGACATCAAACACAGAAAAAGACATCCTCAAGGGTCCAGCGGGCAGTTCCACTCCCGACACACCGTGTCCAGGACCACACCGAGCCAACCATCATCAGCAACAAGCCCAAAGGGGAAGAGACCCCGAAAAGACACCAGGCAAGCTCAACAACCATCCAGAAACAAAGTCGACACTACAGGCCCCTCTAAGGGTATCCGAGCACCCCCCGGCGTGACCAACGGAAGAAAACAGCTCCGCATCCAGAAGAAATCCACCACTAAGTGACGGTAGGGGACGACTGAGCCAAGCTTCGACTCAGAACTCACGACCACCAGCAACAATCATACGCCAGCTCCACCCGCCGATTTTATTGGATCCAGGGTAATGTTAAAGTTTAGAATGAATTGGATTATTGGTTTTTTTTTTATTTTAACGATTGGTATATTAAAAATATAACCGAATAGGTGTCTGTACACTTCTTTTTTGTTCTATCTCGTTGTTAGGGTAGAATGTAGCGAACCGACTGGTTTCTACAAATTTTATATATATTTTGTTTAAACTAAAATATATAAAAAGTCCTTGGAATAAATATTTATTAGCGTTTAAATTAAAATAAATTTTAATATCGTAAATAATAATAATAACAATAAGTATTCGAATTAATAACATTAAAATAATCATGAGTTCAGAATACACAAGAAAGAATAAACTTAAAACAAAAACAAACAAGAATTGAACCAGAAAATTATACAAGCGAAGTAAGGCCCCGAATAAGACATACGCACAAGTATAGCAGCAGCAATTCTAACAAGTAAAAGTGTTGTCTTCTGCCTGGCCGAAATCTAAATACCCTACACCCGAGAAACTGAAAAAATTATAATTTCGCCACTTAACTTTTGTATAAGTAGGCGGACCACGCCCATTCCGGGCAAATGTTTTTGTAATGTCTCTAGGTACTGCTAGATAGAATTACGAACGTATTAATATTTTGAACCTTTTATGGGATATTGACAACTTTTGTATAAGTGGGCGGACCACGCCCATTTTTGTATACAAATTGGTAATACATGTAGATACCTCGTAATAAAATGTGTAACGAACCCTCTTGTCTTCTTCTAAGGCTTGGATTAGCTCGCCGGGATTCCAGGGTTCGATTACAAGACAAGATTATTTAGGTTCAATATCTTTATTCACCTTACAAATAGCTTATTCTAATATTTGTGTCTAGTTTGTTTATACAATGGATAGTTGTACTAGAAATACAATAATACAATATCGTTGGCACCTCTACGCGTTTTGAGGTCACTGATATTCTGTCGGGCTGTTGATATCTCACCGCGTTTGTGAGATCACTGGTATTCTGCTGGGCTGTTGATAACTCACTGCGTTCGTGAGATCACTGGTATTCTGTCGGGCTGTTGATATCTCACCGCGTTTGTGAGATCACTTGTATTCTGCTGGGCTGATGATATCTCACCACGTTTGTGAGATCACTGGTATTCTGTTGGGCTGATGATATCTCACCGCGTTTGTGAGATCACTGGTATTCTGTCGGGCTGTTGATACCTCACCGCATTTGTGAGATCACTGGTATTCTGCTGGGCTGATGATATCTTACCGCGTTTGTGAGATCACTGGTATTCTGTTGGGCTAACGATATCTCACCGCGTTTGTGAGATCACTGGTATTCTGTTGCGCTGACGATATCTCACCGCGTTTGTGAGATCACTGGTATTCTGCTGAGCTGTTGATATCTCACCGCGTTTGTGAGATCACTGGTATTCTGCTGGGCTGTTGATAACTCACTGCGTTCGTGAGATCACTGGTATTCTGTCGGGCTGTTGATATCTCACCGCGTTTGTGAGATCACTTGTATTCTGCTGGGCTGATGATATCTCACCACGTTTGTGAGATCACTGGTATTCTGTTGGGCTGATGATATCTCACCGCGTTTGTGAGATCACTGGTATTCTGTCGGGCTGTTGATACCTCACCGCATTTGTGAGATCACTGGTATTCTGCTGGGCTGATGATATCTTACCGCGTTTGTGAGATCACTGGTATTCTGTTGGGCTAACGATATCTCACCACGTTTGTGAGATCACTGGTATTCTGTTGGGCTGATGATATCTCACCGCGTTTGTGAGATCACTGGTATTCTGTCGGGCTGTTGATACCTCACCGCATTTGTGAGATCACTGGTATTCTGCTGGGCTGATGATATCTTACCGCGTTTGTGAGATCACTGGTATTCTGTTGGGCTAACGATATCTCACCGCGTTTGTGAGATCACTGGTATTCTGTTGCGCTGACGATATCTCACCGCGTTTGTGAGATCACTGGTATTCTGTCGGGCTGTTGATATCTCACCGCGTTTGTGAGATCACTGGTATTCTGCTGGGCTGTTGATATCTCTCCGCGTTTGTGAGATCACTGCTATTCTGCTGGATTGTTGATATCTCATCGCGTAAGTGAGATCACTGGTATTCTGCTGGATTGTTGATATCTCAATGCGTTTATGAGATCACTGATGTTCTGCTGGGTTGCTGATATCTCACTGCGTTTGTGAGATCAGATGTCTGCACTGACGAAAAGGTCTACAAGCCACCGCGACCGTTCTCTGGTATGTCTGGTGAGTTTGCTTACACCAGCCACTGTACTAAAACTTCTCGATTTCTACTGTTACCCTTGGTTGCCAGGGGACAGGAGGGCGTTCAAGCCACTACAACTGTATATTTCTGGCACTATAGTTTTTACGTCAGGAGGGCGTTCAAGCCACTGCGACTGCGTAATTCTGGCGCTTCGAGTTTTGCAACAGGAGGGCGTTCAAGCCACTGCGACTGTGTGCTTCTTACGACAGGAGGGCGTTCAAGCCACTGCGACTGCGTAATTCTGGCCCTTCGATTTTTGCAACAGGAGGGCGTTCAAGCCACTGCGACTGTGTGCTTCTAGCGCTTTGTTCTTACGACAGGAGGGCGTTCAAGCCACTGCGACTGTGTGCTTCTAGCGCTTTTTTCTTACGACAGGAGGGCGTTCAAGCCACTGCGACTGCGTATTTCTGGCGCTTCGATTTTTGCAACAGGAGGGCGTTCGAGCCACTGCGACTCTGTATTTTCTGTTGTTCTACTTTGGAATTTTATAACTTAAATATAGTACAGTACCTTGGCTTTTGACTGGGTGTTGCTGAGCTGTGCACAGGATTGAAAGACGTGGTTTATTTCCGCTGTGTTCACCGTACTTCTCTGTGATGACTGACACTCTGCTCAATTTCAGCCAACAATTTTGCACTTTATTCTGAACCAACTGAATTGAACTTCTCTACTGACTTGCACTGACTGAAATTTTACTTGCTGAACCGTACTGAACACTGAACTTTGCTGAGCTTACTGAAACGGAAGCTGACTTAACTTAACTGACCCGAGAGGCAGACTCAACCGACTGAACTGACTGACCCGACTGAACCCCGAGTTCTGTTCTGCCGACAGTTTTATACTCCCTGGAGCCTTTTTCTAGAAACTTCGATTTTAACGAAGTGCGGTATTTTGTACTCCGTTAAACAGGTTTGTGCAAAAAAGTATTTGCTTCAAATAACCACTTTCCCAAGGTTAAGAAGTTCTTCGGTCAGTGAACTTCACTGCCGTCTTCTTACATACATTGCTTTTTGCAGTACATAAGCTGCAAAAAGTGGGTCACTTTAGATAAGCTGAGACCTGATCTATGTGTTCACTGCACTCTCTGACTCGGGTTGTGCAGTGTACAAATCAGGCTATTAATACTCAGCGCTATTTGATTGCTTGTTCTCCTCGCTGGTATAACTTGTATATATGTCGCTCTGCCACTTAGTTGCATTTGCATGTAAAATGCACACCACGTCACTCTTACTTTTCTCCTGCCCGTCCGTGTGTGTGTGTGGGCGTTTCTAAACGATCGTCTTTAGTAGTAGCGTAAACGTGTGTGCTTTTGTGTTGAGAACTGCTCCCATTCTCCTTGGGAACAGTTCTTAGGTCTGTTCGACTGCTTGATCATAGCAAGTTTGCAGTGTTCGACCGCTTAATATTTTTGTGCGCCAAATTTGCTGTGCAGAGGGGTCGTCACACTCCCCCTCTACTTCAGGGTGGCGAAAAAAAACGAAACACCGTCGTTTTTTATTATTTTTCCCATCATTTATATATTTTTTTTTAAAAAAATCCCTCCTTCACTCTCTTTTTAGTTTTTCTGTTCTCAGTACATTTAAAGAACGTCTTTCCGCTTCAAAAATTTTCCCTTATTTCATTTATTTCCTTCTCTCCTTTCCATTTTTATATACATTTTTTTTTCTTTCGTATGTTTCCGCAGCATATTCCACTTTACAATCGGCGCACTCTCACTTGCCCTGCTCGTCCGATCTTGACTTGATATCGCACCCCGTCCACGGTCCTCAATGTGTTGGAGGCGCGGCCTCTGCGCTGGGTGCGCAGCAGCGTGTTCACCGCTGTATGTATCTCCGAGGGAGCTGTCTCCAGGTCGATTTCCCTCAGAGTCGTGGGTGCCGCGATAGGCGTCTGGCACGCTTTTGCCTCTTGGTGTTGTTCTTCCGTCTGCACGGCGTGTTCCGCGTCAGGCGGTACCTCCGTCTGGACGGCAGAATCGCGCTGTCCCAGCTCCCTGGTGACAAGTTTAGTGCCGGCCCGGCCGACGATATCCAGGTGGTCGCTTATGATCTCATCTACCCGTAGGCCGCCTCGGGTGATCGTCGTTTCTAATCGGACGACCTGCCACAACCGGTAGATCCGCCCGGGGCGACGAATCTCCTCCTCCGCTGTATAAAAATCCACGAGCTCCAGCGAGTCCACCATTACCTCTGCATCTTCCCACCTTGGTGGCTCGGGAATGATCTCATCCTCCGAGTCACTGATCACAATAATTGGTTCCGGATTAATTTTTTTCTTTCAAAAGGTATAAACTCACTACGGCAACTGTGGCTTGAGTCGCTTCCTACTTGCCAGCGATGAGAAGTTTCAAACTGCATTCTGCCTTGACCTATATACTTTCCCACATTTTAGTTTCTTCGTAGTATTTGTTGTGTTTTTTTCTTGTTTTGAAAAAAACAAACATCTAAATGGAGCTGTACGCGCTGCATAGTATGCGTGATTTCTCCTCGATTTTATTTCCCGTGTGTGCGAACCCTTGCAGAAGCTCACACACTGGCACTTCGCTGGGTTTACACTTTCTACTACAGGCCGAAGTGTTCCCACTTCAGCTAACATGACGCAGCTGTTCATTGTAAACATAAACAAGTGAAAGTTGTAGAATCGTTTGTGCGGGAATTTTCTCGCTTATTCCGTTAAATTTTCCTCGTTTTCCCAATTCGGCCCCTCGTTGGAGTGTGCCGCGCATGGTGCTAGCGGTGGAGCCCAGACTGAGCCACTTGCTGAGAAAAAAAAACGGTGAGTCGAAACCTCGTTAACCATGTAAAAGTCCCACCTTCTTTCCTCGGGTTTTCATTTTTTTTCCTGCACATTTTCCTGCAAATATATTTTATGTGTGTCGTCCTCGCTGTGGCCGTTGTTGTATTTCTTACTGTTATCGTATCGTGTCCATCAAACGTGCCTCGTTATATCGTGTCCTGCAGCTCACTCGTGGAACTCTTTGTTGTAGATTCTTGGCCCTCGAGGCCCAACACCTTGTTGGGATTGTTTTTTCCTTTGTAGTTTTTGTTTCGATACGCGAACTGACAGCTGGGAGGGCAATTCGTTGTGAAAAAAAAATGCCTTTCTCTCTTCCGGTGTGAAGTCGCCAAATTTCAAATGCTCGCGATCTTGCGAATATGCTCGAGTCGTTTGTTTCTCGTCCGCCGGGTGTGTAGCCTTCTGCTTCCTTTTTAAGTCCGCGCCACGGGTGTCCACCTGTGGCCTGTTGTAATTCTGTCGCCGCGTTTGCGGAGTCTGCCTGTGTCTTGCTTTCGGGTCGCTGTTGAATTTTTCGCTAGCTATGGCTGTTCTTGCTGAAGCCGATTTTCTCTTCCTGTAATCAGGTTCTGGCTGACGCAATTTTCTTCTGCCCCCGCGTTTGCTTGTTTTTGCTTCCGGTTTGGTTTGACCGTCAGCATCTGTGGCGGGTTTCCTGTACCTTGAACCAGACGTTCGCTGCCAGGAACTTCCTAAGGAGAATGGTCACTGTGCGCTGCCGCTTGTTCGTACGCCTTGAGCTCGCTCACATGAGCCGTTCTTGACCGAGTCCCACTTTCTTTCTGTAAACGGACGATCACGGGTGACACGAATCCAATTAGCTGTTACGGGCCGTCGAACTTCGGAGACAATTTCGCCGCGAAGCTGTCGATTGCCTTTGACAGCGGGTGCTGTCGCACAAGCACTGATTGCCCAACCTCTGGTTTCCACTGTCGTCGTCGCAAGTTATAGTGGTGCGCCTGATCCTCCATTGCCTTTTCCAAATCTCTCTCCACCAATTTGAAAACTTCTTTAGATTTTTCTACTTCTACCCATTCAAACCCTATGGGTTCCTGACCGCTGCCTGGTGTCTGCTCGTCGTAGTAGGTTCCCGGAAGTCTTGGTACTCGTCCTTGAGTGAGATATGCTGGGCTGTATCCTGTGGTCTCGGATACGCTGCTACTAATGGCTAGCGTGATTTCTGGGAGCAGTTCGTCCGAGTTCCGATGCTTGTTGTCAGAAATCTGTGCTATAATCGTTTTTATCGTCCTGTTGATTCTCTCCGTGGGATTCTCCTGTGCTGTGTATGGAGCAGTATACTGTTGCTTTACACCCATGTCCTGGAGGAAACGACGAAAACTGCGACTCGTAAACTGAGTCCCATTATCCATTACTAGAATCTTGGGTACTCCGAACCGGGCTAGAATGCGTTCTCGGAACGCTCGCTGCAAGTGTTCTGTTGAAGCTTTGCGTAACGGTATCATTTCCGTCCATTTTGAAAATTTGTCGAAGAATACGAGAAGCGTTGTGTTTCCGTGTGTAGAACGGACCCACAAAATCCGCACAGAGAATCGCCCAAGGTTCTTCTGCCAAATGGGTGAGCATTTTCCCTTCTGCCTTCTGCTGATTCGGCTTGTAGCGTTGACACGATTCACATTGCCGCACATATCTTCTCGCATCCTGAAACATTCCTGGCCAGTAATATTTACTTGTTAGCCGGCATATGGTCTTGCGGACTCCTCCATGGCCAGCGCACGGATGGTCGTGATTCTTTTTGAGAACTCGGCCCCTCATGGTCGTGGGAACGCACAATTTCCACGGCGTGCAGTCCTCGTCTCCAAGTCGATTTGGAATATGCCGGTATAAATTTGCGTTCTCCAAGGCTTAATCTGGGAACTTCTCCGGATTTTGTTCCACTTCTCTGACCTTTGCTTGTATCCACTTGCAGTGTTGCTCGCGTGTCTCTTCTGCTGTCACTCTGGCGACGGTTTCTTGCGGCTGTCGGGATAGTGCGTCTGCGATCACATTCTACTTCCCCTTCCTGTACTGGATGTCAAAGGAAAACTGTTGTAGCTCCAGGGCCCATCTCGCTATTCTTCCGGATGGACTCTCAATGGAATTGAGCCACTTTAGCGCCAGATGATCTGTGATTTCGGTGAACCGGTATCCCTCAAGGTCGGCGCGCATCTTACGGATACCCCACACTATGGCCAGGCACTCTTTTTCTGTTGCCGAGTAATTCTTGTCAGCCTAGTTGAGATGTCGGCTGGCGTACGCGATGACACGCTCCTGACCCTCCAGTTGTTGTGTGAGCACGGCTCCAAGTCCAAAGTCGCTCGCGTCCGTTTGCAGTTGGAATCTCTTGTTAAAATCTGGGCACGCCAGTATTGGTGCCTCCGTGAGCTTTTTCTTGAGGGCTTCAAACGCTTCTTGTTGCGCCTCGCCCACTTCCAATGTTTTCCTTTCCGTAATAGCGTGGTCATTGGCTGGACGGTCTTTGCGAAATCTGGCACGAACCTGCGATACCAGGAGACAATGCCCAAGCATCTTCGTAGTTCTCTGGTGGTGGTTGGCGGTTTTAAATTTTGTATCGCCGAAATTTTATCAGGGTCTGTCTGGATACCTTGCTCACTTACCACATGCCCCAGGTTTTTCAATTCTTTTTTGAAGAACTCACACTTGTTCACGTTGAGTTTGAGATTAGCCTGTCTCAAACGCCGGAAAACCTCTTTAAGATTCGCGATGTGCTCTTCCGCAGACGATCCTGTGACAATTATGTCGTCCAGGTAGGCGAAAGCTTTAGGTTCCAAATCGGGACCGATAACCTGGTCCAGAGCTCGCTGAAAAGTGGCTGGAGCCGAATGTAGCTCGAAGGGCATCACCCGCCACTGGAAAAGTCCTCTTCCAGGTACAGTAAACGCCGTGTATTGCTTACTGTCTTCTTCCATGGGAATCTGCCAGTACCCGCTCTTTAAATCCAGGCTACTTATATACTTTGCATCTCGCAGCCGCTCCAAAATATGTTGAATTCTTCGAATGGGGTATGCATCCGGAATCGGTCGGGCGTTCAGCTGGCGGTAATCCACGCAGAATCTCCATTCACCAGACTTCTTTTTCACGTTTGGTGCGCTGTATGGACTGCTTGAGGGTTCTATGCAGCCCTTTTCTAGGAGTTTGTCGATCTCCTTGTCGATGACAGCCTGCATCGCCGGATTTCTGGGAAAATACCGTTGTTTTATAGGACGCTCATCCCGCATCACTATTTTATGCTCCGTAATATTGGAGACGCCTTTCAGAGTTTCAAACTTCTTCAATTCCTCCTGAAGAAAACTCTCCATGTCCTCTGGTTGTCAGGACCTGATTCCTGTGCTTATGTGCAAATGACTGCGTCATTCGGATTCTCCTGTTTCTCCGTCGGGCCCAAAGACACGGTTTCACCTCCGAAGGAGAGTGTCGCTCCTATCCCGCATAGAAAATCCATTCCGAGGAGAACGTCGTCTAGGACTTCTGTCAACACAAGAAAGGGCAACTCGCATGTACTAGTTCCCATAGCGACTTCTAGTGTGGTGCATTCTGACACTTTCCTGGTTGTCCCGTCTGCCATGCGAATATCCACCTCCGCTTTCTCAAATAACCGCTTTCCCACAAGCCTTTCCGCGAGCGTCCTGCTCACGAAACTTCGCGTCGCTCCCGTGTCCACTGTCGCCTGTATTTGTTTGCCTTGTATGGATACCCTGGCCACGATGCGGCGATTGTTTATTCGTAGGAGCTCTAGTTTCTGCGAGAGATCCTCTGGCTGGGGCCCGCCTCCTCTCGCTCCCGGCGAGGTCCCAGGTCGTTTCCCTGTCTATGTCGGCAACAGTCAATGGTTCTGGTTCCCTCTCGGCCACACTCCCAGCAGAAAATCACGACCGGGTTTCGGCAATCACGGCGCATGTGTCCTTCCTGCCTGCAGCGTCCGTATGCCGTTCTTGGGTTGAAAGGCCTTGAGACCGCCTGCCTCACCGCATGATTGCGTTCAGATGGCCATTGTCTTGAGGCTACTGGCCGCGTCTGATATTCTTCTGCTGGGTCGTCCGACTTGGCAGATCTCAGGCACTCGAAGTCCTCGGCCAACGAGAGCAACTCCTTCAGCTACCGGAAATCTTGTCTTTTTATATAAAACTGGTACTCAAACGCAGAGTTTTTGTATATCCTCTCCAGCTTTTCTCTCTCCGTGTACCTACAATGTCTCATCAGATTTTGCAAGCTTATGACGTAGTCCCTGAACTTCTCATTTGCGCGCTGTTGCCGATTGCGAATGTCATCCCCGAGTCTCTCGAAGAAACGACTAGGCAGAAAGAGGTCCAGGAAGTCTTGCTTAAAGGCCTCCCATGACCGCCAATGATTATTGTTATTTCGATACCAGAGCAAGACTTTGTCTTCCAGCAACTCTGGAATCGCGCGTGGCAACATATTACTGTCGAGGCCATACGTCTCGGCCAGCTCCTCCATCCGCTCTACGAAGGCCAAAGGGTCGACACCGCCATCATACCTCACGGACCATTTCCTCACCTTGTCAATAACATCGGGGTACGAATGTCGCTCAATTCTTTCCAGCAGGTTGCTGTCCAACACCCGCGGGGTGTTTACGCTCCCTCGGTCAATCGGGCTGCGTTCCCTCGTCGGAACATCCGTCATCAGTACCTTCGGCAGGTCACCGGGTTCCGGTGTTGTGCGACCATCTTCCGCTTCATACGCCCTCAACCTTCGTTCCACACTCTCCTCGTGGTTTCCTTCGTTGACGAACTCGACGAGTCTTTTCCTCATGTTATTGAGAGTTCTTTCGGCGACGAGTCCAAACTCAGACAAGCACTGAGCAAGCGATTCTTTATTTAGGCGGTATAACCATCCTGTTCGGTAAGTTTTGGTCCCAGTTGGCTCCATGATTATTCTTAATTATATTTCTAGTAGTATTTTAGCTATTGGTGTATTTGATATTGTCCCTGCTCGGGCTCCACTTGTAACGAACCTTCTTGTCTTCTTCTAAGGCTTGGATTAGCTCGCCGGGATTCCAGGGTTCGATTACAAGACAAGATTATTTAGGTTCAATATCTTTATTCACCTTACAAATAGCTTATTCTAATATTTGTGTCTAGTTTGTTTATACAATGGATAGTTGTACTAGAAATACAATCATATAATATCGTTGGCACCTCTACGCGTTTTGAGGTCACTGATATTCTGTCGGGCTGTTGATATCTCACCGCGCTTTTGAGATCACTGGTATTCTGCTGGGCTGTTGATAACTCACTGAATTCGTGAGATCACTGATATTCTGTCGGGCTGTTGATATCTCACCGCGTTTGTGAGATCACTGGTATTCTGTTGGGCTGATGATATCTCACCGCGTTTGTGAGATCACTGGTATTCTGTTGGGCTGATGATATCTCACCGCGTTTGTGAGATCACTGGTATTCTGCTGGGCTGATGATATCTCACCGCGTTTGTGAGATCACTGGTATTCTGTTGCGCTGACGATATCTCACCGCGTTTGTGAGATCACTGGTATTCTGTCGGGCTGTTGATATCTCACCGCGTTTGTGAGATCACTGGTATTCTGCTGGGCTGTTGATATCTCTCCGCGTTTGTGAGATCACTGCTATTCTGCTGGATTGTTGATATCTCATCGCGTAAGTGAGATCACTGGTATTCTGCTGGATTGTTGATATCTCAATGCGTTTATGAGATCACTGATGTTCTGCTGGGTTGCTGATATCTCACTGCGTTTGTGAGATCAGATGTCTGCACTGACGAAAAGGTCTACAAGCCACCGCGACCGTTCTCTGGTATGTCTGGTGAGTTTGCTTACACCAGCCACTGTACTAAAACTTCTCGATTTCTACTGTTACTCTGTGATGACTGACACTCTGCTCAATTTCAGCCAACAATTTTGCACTTTATTCTGAACCAACTGAATTGAACTTCTCTACTGACTTGCACTGACTGAAATTTTACTTGCTGAACCGTACTGAACACTGAACTTTGCTGAGCTTACTGAAACGGAAGCTGACTTAACTTAACTGACCCGAGAGGCAGACTCAACCGACTGAACTGACTGACCCGACTGAACCCCGAGTTCTGTTCTGCCGACAGTTTTATACTCCCTGGAGCCTTTTTCTAGAAACTTCGATTTTAACGAAGTGCGGTATTTTGTACTCCGTTAAACAGGTTTGTGCAAAAAAGTATTTGCTTCAAATAACCACTTTCCCAAGGTTAAGAAGTTCTTCGGTCAGTGAACTTCACTGCCGTCTTCTTACATACATTGCTTTTTGCAGTACATAAGCTGCAAAAAGTGGGTCACTTTAGATAAGCTGAGACCTGATCTATGTGTTCACTGCACTCTCTGACTCGGGTTGTGCAGTGTACAAATCAGGCTATTAATACTCAGCGCTATTTGATTGCTTGTTCTCCTCGCTGGTATAACTTGTATATATGTCGCTCTGCCACTTAGTTGCATTTGCATGTAAAATGCACACCACGTCACTCTTACTTTTCTCCTGCCCGTCCGTGTGTGTGTGTGGGCGTTTCTAAACGATCGTCTTTAGTAGTAGCGTAAACGTGTGTGCTTTTGTGTTGAGAACTGCTCCCATTCTCCTTGGGAACAGTTCTTAGGTCTGTTCGACTGCTTGATCATAGCAAGTTTGCAGTGTTCGACCGCTTAATATTTTTGTGCGCCAAATTTGCTGTGCAGAGGGGTCGTCACACTCCCCCTCTACTTCAGGGTGGCGAAAAAAAACGAAACACCGTCGTTTTTTATTATTTTTCCCATCATTTATATATTTTTTTTTAAAAAAATCCCTCCTTCACTCTCTTTTTAGTTTTTCTGTTCTCAGTACATTTAAAGAACGTCTTTCCGCTTCAAAAATTTTCCCTTATTTCATTTATTTCCTTCTCTCCTTTCCATTTTTATATACATTTTTTTTTCTTTCGTATGTTTCCGCAGCATATTCCACTTTACAATCGGCGCACTCTCACTTGCCCTGCTCGTCCGATCTTGACTTGATATCGCACCCCGTCCACGGTCCTCAATGTGTTGGAGGCGCGGCCTCTGCGCTGGGTGCGCAGCAGCGTGTTCACCGCTGTATGTATCTCCGAGGGAGCTGTCTCCAGGTCGATTTCCCTCAGAGTCGTGGGTGCCGCGATAGGCGTCTGGCACGCTTTTGCCTCTTGGTGTTGTTCTTCCGTCTGCACGGCGTGTTCCGCGTCAGGCGGTACCTCCGTCTGGACGGCAGAATCGCGCTGTCCCAGCTCCCTGGTGACAAGTTTAGTGCCGGCCCGGCCGACGATATCCAGGTGGTCGCTTATGATCTCATCTACCCGTAGGCCGCCTCGGGTGATCGTCGTTTCTAATCGGACGACCTGCCACAACCGGTAGATCCGCCCGGGGCGACGAATCTCCTCCTCCGCTGTATAAAAATCCACGAGCTCCAGCGAGTCCACCATTACCTCTGCATCTTCCCACCTTGGTGGCTCGGGAATGATCTCATCCTCCGAGTCACTGATCACAATAATTGGTTCCGGATTAATTTTTTTCTTTCAAAAGGTATAAACTCACTACGGCAACTGTGGCTTGAGTCGCTTCCTACTTGCCAGCGATGAGAAGTTTCAAACTGCATTCTGCCTTGACCTATATACTTTCCCACATTTTAGTTTCTTCGTAGTATTTGTTGTGTTTTTTTCTTGTTTTGAAAAAAACAAACATCTAAATGGAGCTGTACGCGCTGCATAGTATGCGTGATTTCTCCTCGATTTTATTTCCCGTGTGTGCGAACCCTTGCAGAAGCTCACACACTGGCACTTCGCTGGGTTTACACTTTCTACTACAGGCCGAAGTGTTCCCACTTCAGCTAACATGACGCAGCTGTTCATTGTAAACATAAACAAGTGAAAGTTGTAGAATCGTTTGTGCGGGAATTTTCTCGCTTATTCCGTTAAATTTTCCTCGTTTTCCCAATTCGGCCCCTCGTTGGAGTGTGCCGCGCATGGTGCTAGCGGTGGAGCCCAGACTGAGCCACTTGCTGAGAAAAAAAACGGTGAGTCGAAACCTCGTTAACCATGTAAAAGTCCCACCTTCTTTCCTCGGGTTTTCATTTTTTTTCCTGCACATTTTCCTGCAAATATATTTTATGTGTGTCATCCTCGCTGTGGCCGTTGTTGTATTTCTTACTGTTATCGTATCGTGTCCATCAAACGTGCCTCGTTATATCGTGTCCTGCAGCTCACTCGTGGAACTCTTTGTTGTAGATTCTTGGCCCTCGAGGCCCAACACCTTGTTAGGGTTGTGTTTTCCTTTGTAGTTTTTGTTTCGATTCGCGAACTGACAGCTGGGAGGGCAATTCGTTGTGAAAAAAAGGCCTTTCTCTCTTCCGGTGTGAAGTCGCCAAATTTCAAATGCTCGCGATCTTGCGAATATGCTCGAGTCGTTTGTTTCTCGTCCGCCGGGTGTGTAGCCTTCTGCTTCCTTTTTAAGTCCGCGCCACGGGTGTCCACCTGTGGCCTGTTGTAATTCTGTCGCCGCGTTTGCGGAGTCTGCCTGTGTCTTGCTTTCGGGTCGCTGTTGAATTTTTCGCTAGCTATGGCTGTTCTTGCTGAAGCCGATTTTCTCTTTCTGTAATCAGGTTCTGGCTGACGCAATTTTCTTCTGCCCCCGCGTTTGCTTGTTTTTGCTTCCGGTTTGGTTTGACCGTCAGCATCTGTGGCGGGTTTCCTGTACCTTGAACCAGACGTTCGCTGCCAGGAACTTCCTAAGGAGAATGGTCACTGTGCGCTGCCGCTTGTTCGTACGCCTTGAGCTCGCTCACATGAGCCGTTCTTGACCGAGTCCCACTTTCTTTCTGTAAACGGACGATCACGGGTGACACGAATCCAATTAGCTGTTACGGGCCGTCGAACTTCGGAGACAATTTCGCCGCGAAGCTGTCGATTGCCTTTGACAGCGGGTGCTGTCGCACAAGCACTGATTGCCCAACCTCTGGTTTCCACTGTCGTCGTCGCAAGTTATAGTGGTGCGCCTGATCCTCCATTGCCTTTTCCAAATCTCTCTCCACCAATTTGAAAACTTCTTTAGATTTTTCTACTTCTACCCATTCAAACCCTATGGGTTCCTGACCGCTGCCTGGTGTCTGCTCGTCGTAGTAGGTTCCCGGAAGTCTTGGTACTCGTCCTTGAGTGAGATATGCTGGGCTGTATCCTGTGGTCTCGGATACGCTGCTACTAATGGCTAGCGTGATTTCTGGGAGCAGTTCGTCCGAGTTCCGATGCTTGTTGTCAGAAATCTGTGCTATAATCGTTTTTATCGTCCTGTTGATTCTCTCCGTGGGATTCTCCTGTGCTGTGTATGGAGCAGTATACTGTTGCTTTACACCCATGTCCTGGAGGAAACGACGAAAACTGCGACTCGTAAACTGAGTCCCATTATCCGTTACTAGAATCTTGGGTACTCCGAACCGGGCTAGAATGCGTTCTCGGAACGCTCGCTGCAAGTGTTCTGTTGAAGCTTTGCGTAACGGTATCATTTCGGTCCATTTTGAAAATTTGTCGAAGAATACGAGAAGCGTTGTGTTTCCGTGTGTAGAACGGACCCA
The DNA here is from genome assembly GCA_922984085.1 of Sicus ferrugineus. Lineage (NCBI taxonomy): Eukaryota > Metazoa > Arthropoda > Insecta > Diptera > Conopidae > Sicus > Sicus ferrugineus. The sequence goes on from OV277348.1 coordinate 54,723,579, forward strand.
CAAAATCCGCACAGAGAATCGCCCAAGGTTCTTCTGCCAAATGGGTGAGCATTTTCCCTTCTGCCTTCTGCTGATTCGGCTTGTAGCGTTGACACGATTCACATTGCCGCACATATCTTCTCGCATCCTGAAACATTCCTGGCCAGTAATATTTACTTGTTAGCCGGCATATGGTCTTGCGGACTCCTCCATGGCCAGCGCACGGATGGTCGTGATTCTTTTTGAGAACTCGGCCCCTCATGGTCGTGGGAACGCACAATTTCCACGGCGTGCAGTCCTCGTCTCCAAGTCGATTTGGAATATGCCGGTATAAATTTGCGTTCTCCAAGGCTTAATCTGGGAACTTCTCCGGATTTTGTTCCACTTCTCTGACCTTTGCTTGTATCCACTTGCAGTGTTGCTCGCGTGTCTCTTCTGCTGTCACTCTGGCGACGGTTTCTTGCGGCTGTCGGGATAGTGCGTCTGCGATCACATTCAACTTCCCCTTCCTGTACTGGATGTCAAAGGAAAACTGTTGTAGCTCCAGGGCCCATCTCGCTATTCTTCCGGATGGACTCTCAATGGAATTGAGCCACTTTAGCGCCAGATGATCTGTGATTTCGGTGAACCGGTATCCCTCAAGGTCGGCGCGCATCTTACGGATACCCCACACTATGGCCAGGCACTCTTTTTCTGTTGCCGAGTAATTCTTGTCAGCCTAGTTGAGATGTCGGCTGGCGTACGCGATGACACGCTCCTGACCCTCCAGTTGTTGTGTGAGCACGGCTCCAAGTCCAAAGTCGCTCGCGTCCGTTTGCAGTTGGAATCTCTTGTTAAAATCTGGGCACGCCAGTATTGGTGCCTCCGTGAGCTTTTTCTTGAGGGCTTCAAACGCTTCTTGTTGCGCCTCGCCCACTTCCAATGTTTTCCTTTCCGTAATAGCGTGGTCATTGGCTGGACGGTCTTTGCGAAATCTGGCACGAACCTGCGATACCAGGAGACAATGCCCAAGCATCTTCGTAGTTCTCTGGTGGTGGTTGGCGGTTTTAAATTTTGTATTGCCGAAATTTTATCAGGGTCTGTCTGGATACCTTGCTCACTTACCACATGCCCCAGGTTTTTCAATTCTTTTTTGAAGAACTCACACTTGTTCACGTTGAGTTTGAGATTAGCCTGTCTCAAACGCCGGAAAACCTCTTTAAGATTCGCGATGTGCTCTTCCGCAGACGATCCTGTGACAATTATGTCGTCCAGGTAGGCGAAAGCTTTAGGTTCCAAATCGGGACCGATAACCTGGTCCAGAGCTCGCTGAAAAGTGGCTGGAGCCGAATGTAGCTCGAAGGGCATCACCCGCCACTGGAAAAGTCCTCTTCCAGGTACAGTAAACGCCGTGTATTGCTTACTGTCTTCTTCCATGGGAATCTGCCAGTACCCGCTCTTTAAATCCAGGCTACTTATATACTTTGCATCTCGCAGCCGCTCCAAAATATGTTGAATTCTTCGAATGGGGTATGCATCCGGAATCGGTCGGGCGTTCAGCTGGCGGTAATCCACGCAGAATCTCCATTCACCAGACTTCTTTTTCACGTTTGGTGCGCTGTATGGACTGCTTGAGGGTTCTATGCAGCCCTTTTCTAGGAGTTTGTCGATCTCCTTGTCGATGACAGCCTGCATCGCCGGATTTCTGGGAAAATACCGTTGTTTTATAGGACGCTCATCCCGCATCACTATTTTATGCTCCGTAATATTGGAGACGCCTTTCAGAGTTTCAAACTTCTTCAATTCCTCCTGAAGAAAACTCTCCATGTCCTCTGGTTGTCAGGACCTGATTCCTGTGCTTATGTGCAAATGACTGCGTCATTCGGATTCTCCTGTTTCTCCGTCGGGCCCAAAGACACGGTTTCACCTCCGAAGGAGAGTGTCGCTCCTATCCCGCATAGAAAATCCATTCCGAGGAGAACGTCGTCTAGGACTTCTGTCAACACAAGAAAGGGCAACTCGCATGTACTAGTTCCCATAGCGACTTCTAGTGTGGTGCATTCTGACACTTTCCTGGTTGTCCCGTCTGCCATGCGAATATCCACCTCCGCTTTCTCAAATAACCGCTTTCCCACAAGCCTTTCCGCGAGCGTCCTGCTCACGAAACTTCGCGTCGCTCCCGTGTCCACTGTCGCCTGTATTTGTTTGCCTTGTATGGATACCCTGGCCACGATGCGGCGATTGTTTATTCGTAGGAGCTCTAGTTTCTGCGAGAGATCCTCTGGCTGGGGCCCGCCTCCTCTCGCTCCCGGCGAGGTCCCAGGTCGTTTCCCTGTCTATGTCGGCAACAGTCAATGGTTCTGGTTCCCTCTCGGCCACACTCCCAGCAGAAAATCACGACCGGGTTTCGGCAATCACGGCGCATGTGTCCTTCCTGCCTGCAGCGTCCGTATGCCGTTCTTGGGTTGAAAGGCCTTGAGACCGCCTGCCTCACCGCATGATTGCGTTCAGATGGCCATTGTCTTGAGGCTACTGGCCGCGTCTGATATTCTTCTGCTGGGTCGTCCGACTTGGCAGATCTCAGGCACTCGAAGTCCTCGGCCAACGAGAGCAACTCCTTCAGCTACCGGAAATCTTGTCTTTTTATATAAAACTGGTACTCAAACGCAGAGTTTTTGTATATCCTCTCCAGCTTTTCTCTCTCCGTGTACCTGCTATGTCTCATCAGATTTTGCAAGCTTATGACGTAGTCCCTGAACTTCTCATTTGCGCGCTGTTGCCGATTGCGAATGTCATCCCCGAGTCTCTCGAAGAAACGACTAGGCAGAAAGAAGTCCAGGAAGTCTTGCTTAAAGGCCTCCCATGACCGCCAATGATTATTGTTATTTCGATACCAGAGCAAGACTTTGTCTTCCAGCAACTCTGGAATCGCGCGTGGCAACATATTACTGTCGAGGCCATACGTCTCGGCCAGCTCCTCCATCCGCTCTACGAAGGCCAAAGGGTCGACACCGCCATCATACCTCACGGACCATTTCCTCACCTTGTCAATAACATCGGGGTACGAATGTCGCTCAATTCTTTCCAGCAGGTTGCTGTCCAACACCCGCGGGGTGTTTACGCTCCCTCGGTCAATCGGGCTGCGTTCCCTCGTCGGAACATCCGTCATCAGTACCTTCGGCAGGTCACCGGGTTCCGGTGTTGTGCGACCATCTTCCGCTTCATACGCCCTCAACCTTCGTTCCACACTCTCCTCGTGGTTTCCTTCGTTGACGAACTCGACGAGTCTTTTCCTCATGTTATTGAGAGTTCTTTCGGCGACGAGTCCAAACTCAGACAAGCACTGAGCAAGCGATTCTTTATTTAGGCGGTATAACCATCCTGTTCGGTAAGTTTTGGTCCCAGTTGGCTCCATGATTATTCTTAATTATATTTCTAGTAGTATTTTAGCTATTGGTGTATTTGATATTGTCCCTGCTCGGGCTCCACTTGTAACGAACCTTCTTGTCTTCTTCTAAGGCTTGGATTAGCTCGCCGGGATTCCAGGGTTCGATTACAAGACAAGATTATTTAGGTTCAATATCTTTATTCACCTTACAAATAGCTTATTCTAATATTTGTGTCTAGTTTGTTTATACAATGGATAGTTGTACTAGAAATACAATCATATAATATCGTTGGCACCTCTACGCGTTTTGAGGTCACTGATATTCTGTCGGGCTGTTGATATCTCACCGCGCTTTTGAGATCACTGGTATTCTGCTGGGCTGTTGATAACTCACTGAATTCGTGAGATCACTGATATTCTGTCGGGCTGTTGATATCTCACCGCGTTTGTGAGATCACTGGTATTCTGCTGGGCTGATGATATCTCACCGCGTTTGTGAGATCACTGGTATTCTGTTGGGCTGATGATATCTCACCGCGTTTGTGAGATCACTGGTATTCTGCTGGGCTGTTGATATCTCACCGCGTTTGTGAGATCACTGGTATTCTGTTGCGCTGACGATATCTCACCGCGTTTGTGAGATCACTGGTATTCTGTCGGGCTGTTGATATCTCACCGCGTTTGTGAGATCACTGGTATTCTGCTGGGCTGTTGATATCTCTCCGCGTTTGTGAGATCACTGCTATTCTGCTGGATTGTTGATATCTCATCGCGTAAGTGAGATCACTGGTATTCTGCTGGATTGTTGATATCTCAATGCGTTTATGAGATCACTGATGTTCTGCTGGGTTGCTGATATCTCACTGCGTTTGTGAGATCAGATGTCTGCACTGACGAAAAGGTCTACAAGCCACCGCGACCGTTCTCTGGTATGTCTGGTGAGTTTGCTTACACCAGCCACTGTACTAAAACTTCTCGATTTCTACTGTTACCCTTGGTTGCCAGGGGACAGGAGGGCGTTCAAGCCACTACAACTGTATATTTCTGGCACTATAGTTTTTACGTCAGGAGGGCGTTCAAGCCACTGCGACTGCGTAATTCTGGCGCTTCGAGTTTTGCAACAGGAGGGCGTTCAAGCCACTGCGACTGTGTGCTTCTTACGACAGGAGGGCGTTCAAGCCACTGCGACTGCGTAATTCTGGCGCTTCGATTTTTGCAACAGGAGGGCGTTCGAGCCACTGCGACTGTGTGCTTCTAGCGCTTTGTTCTTACGACAGGAGGGCGTTCAAGCCACTGCGACTGTGTGCTTCTTACAACAGGAGGGCGTTCAAGCCACTGCGACTGCGTATTTCTGGCGCTTCGATTTTTGCAACAGGAGGGCGTTCGAGCCACTGCGACTCTGTATTTTCTGTTGTTCTACTTTGGAATTTTATAACTTAAATATAGTACAGTACCTTGGCTTTTGACTGGGTGTTGCTGAGCTGTGCACAGGATTGAAAGACGTGGTTTATTTCCGCTGTGTTCACCGTACTTCTCTGTGATGACTGACACTCTGCTCAATTTCAGCCAACAATTTTGCACTTTATTCTGAACCAACTGAATTGAACTTCTCTACTGACTTGCACTGACTGAAATTTTACTTGCTGAACCGTACTGAACACTGAACTTTGCTGAGCTTACTGAAACGGAAGCTGACTTAACTTAACTGACCCGAGAGGCAGACTCAACCGACTGAACTGACTGACCCGACTGAACCCCGAGTTCTGTTCTGCCGACAGTTTTATACTCCCTGGAGCCTTTTTCTAGAAACTTCGATTTTAACGAAGTGCGGTATTTTGTACTCCGTTAAACAGGTTTGTGCAAAAAAGTATTTGCTTCAAATAACCACTTTCCCAAGGTTAAGAAGTTCTTCGGTCAGTGAACTTCACTGCCGTCTTCTTACATACATTGCTTTTTGCAGTACATAAGCTGCAAAAAGTGGGTCACTTTAGATAAGCTGAGACCTGATCTATGTGTTCACTGCACTCTCTGACTCGGGTTGTGCAGTGTACAAATCAGGCTATTAATACTCAGCGCTATTTGATTGCTTGTTCTCCTCGCTGGTATAACTTGTATATATGTCGCTCTGCCACTTAGTTGCATTTGCATGTAAAATGCACACCACGTCACTCTTACTTTTCTCCTGCCCGTCCGTGTGTGTGTGGGCGTTTCTAAACGATCGTCTTTAGTAGTAGCGTAAACGTGTGTGCTTTTGTGTTGAGAACTGCTCCCATTCTCCTTGGGAACAGTTCTTAGGTCTGTTCGACTGCTTGATCATAGCAAGTTTGCAGTGTTCGACCGCTTAATATTTTTGTGCGCCAAATTTGCTGTGCAGAGGGGTCGTCACACTCCCCCTCTACTTCAGGGTGGCGAAAAAAAAACGAAACACCGTCGTTTTTTATTATTTTTCCCATCATTTATATATTTTTTTTCAAAAAAATCCCTCCTTCACTCTCTTTTTAGTTTTTCCGTTCTCAGTACATTTAAAGAACGTCTTTCCGCTTCAAAAATTTTCCCTTATTTCATTTATTTCCTTCTCTCCTTTCCATTTTTATATACATTTTTTTTTCTTTCGTATGTTTCCGCAGCATATTCCACTTTACAATCGGCGCACTCTCACTTGTCCTGCTCGTCCGATCTTGACTTGATATCGCACCCCGTCCACGGTCCTCAATGTGTTGGAGGCGCGGCCTCTGCGCTGGGTGCGCAGCAGCGTGTTCACCGCTGTATGTATCTCCGAGGGAGCTGTCTCCAGGTCGATTTCCCTCAGAGTCGTGGGTGCCGCGATAGGCGTCTGGCACGCTTTTGCCTCTTGGTGTTGTTCTTCCGTCTGCACGGCGTGTTCCGCGTCAGGCGGTACCTCCGTCTGGACGGCAGAATCGCGCTGTCCCAGCTCCCTGGTGACAAGTTTAGTGCCGGCCCGGCCGACGATATCCAGGTGGTCGCTTATGATCTCATCTACCCGTAGGCCGCCTCGGGTGATCGTCGTTTCTAATCGGACGACCTGCCACAACCGGTAGATCCGCCCGGGGCGACGAATCTCCTCCTCCGCTGTATAAAAATCCACGAGCTCCAGCGAGTCCACCATTACCTCTGCATCTTCCCACCTTGGTGGCTCGGGAATGGTCTCATCCTCCGAGTCACTGATCACAATAATTGGTTCCGGATTAATTTTTTTCTTTCAAAAGGTATAAACTCACTACGGCAACTGTGGCTTGAGTCGCTTCCTACTTGCCAGCGATGAGAAGTTTCAAACTGCATTCTGCCTTGACCTATATACTTTCCCACATTTTAGATTCTTCGTAGTATTTGTTGTGTTTTTTTCTTGTTTTGAAAAAAACAAACATCTAAATGGAGCTGTACGCGCTGCATAGTATGCGTGATTTCTCCTCGATTTTATTTCCCGTGTGTGCGAACCCTTGCAGAAGCTCACACACTGGCACTTCGCTGGGTTTACACTTTCTACTACAGGCCGAAGTGTTCCCACTTCAGCTAACATGACGCAGGTGTTCATTGTAAACATAAACAAGTGAAAGTTGTAGAATCGTTTGTGCGGGAATTTTCTCGCTTATTCCGTTAAATTTTCCTCGTTTTCCCAATTCGGCCCCTCGTTGGAGTGTGCCGCGCATGGTGCTAGCGGTGGAGCCCAGACTGAGCCACTTGCTGAGAAAAAAAAACGGTGAGTCGAAACCTCGTTAACCATGTAAAAGTCCCACCTTCTTTCCTCGGGTTTTCATTTTTTTTCCTGCACATTTTCCTGCAAATATATTTTATGTGTGTCATCCTCGCTGTGGCCGTTGTTGTATTTCTTACTGTTATCGTATCGTGTCCATCAAACGTGCCTCGTTATATCGTGTCCTGCAGCTCACTCGTGGAACTCTTTGTTGTAGATTCTTGGCCCTCGAGGCCCAACACCTTGTTAGGGTTGTTTTTTCCTTTGTAGTTTTTGTTTCGATACGCGAACTGACAGCTGGGAGGGCAATTCGTTGTGAAAAAAAAATGCCTTTCTCTCTTCCGGTGTGAAGTCGCCAAATTTCAAATGCTCGCGATCTTGCGAATATGCTCGAGTCGTTTGTTTCTCGTCCGCCGGGTGTGTAGCCTTCTGCTTCCTTTTTAAGTCCGCGCCACGGGTGTCCACCTGTAGCCTGTTGTAATTCTGTCGCCGCGTTTGCGGAGTCTGCCTGTGTCTTGCTTTCGGGTCGCTGTTGAATTTTTCGCTAGCTATGGCTGTTCTTGCTGAAGCCGATTTTCTCTTCCTGTAATCAGGTTCTGGCTGACGCAATTTTCTTCTGCCCCCGCGTTTGCTTGTTTTTGCTTCCGGTTTGGTTTGACCGTCAGCATCTGTGGCGGGTTTCCTGTACCTTGAACCAGACGTTCGCTGCCAGGAACTTCCTAAGGAGAATGGTCACTGTGCGCTGCCGCTTGTTCGTACGCCTTGAGCTCGCTCACATGAGCCGTTCTTGACCGAGTCCCACTTTCTTTCTGTAAACGGACGATCACGGGTGACACGAATCCAATTAGCTGTTACGGGCCGTCGAACTTCGGAGACAATTTCGCCGCGAAGCTGTCGATTGCCTTTGACAGCGGGTGCTGTCGCACAAGCACTGATTGCCCAACCTCTGGTTTCCACTGTCGTCGTCGCAAGTTATAGTGGTGCGCCTGATCCTCCATTGCCTTTTCCAAATCTCTCTCCACCAATTTGAAAACTTCTTTAGATTTTTCTACTTCTACCCATTCAAACCCTATGGGTTCCTGACCGCTGCCTGGTGTCTGCTCGTCGTAGTAGGTTCCCGGAAGTCTTGGTACTCGTCCTTGAGTGAGATATGCTGGGCTGTATCCTGTGGTCTCGGATACGCTGCTACTAATGGCTAGCGTGATTTCTGGGAGCAGTTCGTCCGAGTTCCGATGCTTGTTGTCAGAAATCTGTGCTATAATCGTTTTTATCGTCCTGTTGATTCTCTCCGTGGGATTCTCCTGTGCTGTGTATGGAGCAGTATACTGTTGCTTTACACCCATGTCCTGGAGGAAACGACGAAAACTGCGACTCGTAAACTGAGTCCCATTATCCGTTACTAGAATCTTGGGTACTCCGAACCGGGCTAGAATGCGTTCTCGGAACGCTCGCTGCAAGTGTTCTGTTGAAGCTTTGCGTAACGGTATCATTTCCGTCCATTTTGAAAATTTTTCGAAGAATACGAGAAGCGTTGTGTTTCCGTGTGTAGAACGGACCCACAAAATCCGCACAGAGAATCGCCCAAGGTTCTTCTGCCAAATGGGTGAGCATTTTCCCTTCTGCCTTCTGCTGATTCGGCTTGTAGCGTTGACACGATTCACATTGCCGCACATATCTTCTCGCATCCTGAAACATTCCTGGCCAGTAATATTTACTTGTTAGCCGGCATATGGTCTTGCGGACTCCTCCATGGCCAGCGCACGGATGGTCGTGATTCTTTTTGAGAACTCGGCCCCTCATGGTCGTGGGAACGCACAATTTCCACGGCGTGCAGTCCTCGTCTCCAAGTCGATTTGGAATATGCCGGTATAAATTTGCGTTCTCCAAGGCTTAATCTGGGAACTTCTCCGGATTTTGTTCCACTTCTCTGACCTTTGCTTGTATCCACTTGCAGTGTTGCTCGCGTGTCTCTTCTGCTGTCACTCTGGCGACGGTTTCTTGCGGCTGTCGGGATAGTGCGTCTGCGATCACATTCAACTTCCCCTTCCTGTACTGGATGTCAAAGGAAAACTGTTGTAGCTCCAGGGCCCATCTCGCTATTCTTCCGGATGGACTCTCAATGGAATTGAGCCACTTTAGCGCCAGATGATCTGTGATTTCGGTGAACCGGTATCCCTCAAGGTCGGCGCGCATCTTACGGATACCCACACTATGGCCAGGCACTCTTTTTCTGTTGCCGAGTAATTCTTGTCAGCCTATTTGAGATGTCGGCTGGCGTACGCGATGACACGCTCCTGACCCTCCAGTTGTTGTGTGAGCACGGCTCCAAGTCCAAAGTCGCTCGCGTCCGTTTGCAGTTGGAATCTCTTGTTAAAATCTGGGCACGCCAGTATTGGTGCCTCCGTGAGCTTTTTCTTGAGGGCTTCAAACGCTTCTTGTTGCGCCTCGCCCACTTCCAATGTTTTCCTTTCCGTAATAGCGTGGTCATTGGCTGGACGGTCTTTGCGAAATCTGGCACGAACCTGCGATACCAGGAGACAATGCCCAAGCATCTTCGTAGTTCTCTGGTGGTGGTTGGCGGTTTTAAATTTTGTATCGCCGAAATTTTATCAGGGTCTGTCTGGATACCTTGCTCACTTACCACATGCCCCAGGTTTTTCAATTCTTTTTTGAAGAACTCACACTTGTTCACGTTGAGTTTGAGATTAGCCTGTCTCAAACGCCGGAAAACCTCTTTAAGATTCGCGATGTGCTCTTCCGCAGACGATCCTGTGACAATTATGTCGTCCAGGTAGGCGAAAGCTTTAGGTTCCAAATCGGGACCGATAACCTGGTCCAGAGCTCGCTGAAAAGTGGCTGAAGCCGAATGTAGCTCGAAGGGCATCACCCGCCACTGGAAAAGTCCTCTTCCAGGTACAGTAAACGCCGTGTATTGCTTACTGTCTTCTTCCATGGGAATCTGCCAGTACCCGCTCTTTAAATCCAGGCTACTTATATACTTTGCATCTCGCAGCCGCTCCAAAATATGTTGAATTCTTCGAATGGGGTATGCATCCGGAATCGGTCGGGCGTTCAGCTGGCGGTAATCCACGCAGAATCTCCATTCACCAGACTTCTTTTTCACGTTTGGTGCGCTGTATGGACTGCTTGAGGGTTCTATGCAGCCCTTTTCTAGGAGTTTGTCGATCTCCTTGTCGATGACAGCCTGCATCGCCGGATTTCTGGGAAAATACCGTTGTTTTATAGGACGCTCATCCCGCATCACTATTTTATGCTCCGTAATATTGGAGACGCCTTTCAGAGTTTCAAACTTCTTCAATTCCTCCTGAAGAAAACTATCCATGTCCTCTGGTTGTCAGGACCTGATTCCTGTGCTTATGTGCAAATGACTGCGTCATTCGGATTCTCCTGTTTCTCCGTCGGGCCCAAAGACACGGTTTCACCACCGAAGGAGAGTGTCGCTCCTATCCCGCATAGAAAATCCATTCCGAGGAGAACGTCGTCTAGGACTTCTGTCAACACAAGAAAGGGCAACTCGCATGTACTAGTTCCCATAGCGACTTCTAGTGTGGTGCATTCTGACACTTTCCTGGTTGTCCCGTCTGCCATGCGAATATCCACCTCCGCTTTCTCAAATAACCGCTTTCCCACAAGCCTTTCCGCGAGCGTCCTGCTCACGAAACTTCGCGTCGCTCCCGTGTCCACTGTCGCCTGTATTTGTTTGCCTTGTATGGATACCCTGGCCACGATGCGGCGATTGTTTATTCGTAGGAGCTCTAGTTTCTGCGAGAGATCCTCTGGCTGGGGCCCGCCTCCTCTCGCTCCCGGCGAGGTCCCAGGTCGTTTCCCTGTCTATGTCGGCAACAGTCAATGGTTCTGGTTCCCTCTCGGCCACACTCCCAGCAGAAAATCACGACCGGGTTTCGGCAATCACGGCGCATGTGTCCTTCCTGCCTGCAGCGTCCGTATGCCGTTCTTGGGTTGAAAGGCCTTGAGACCGCCTGCCTCACCGCATGATTGCGTTCAGATGGCCATTGTCTTGAGGCTACTGGCCGCGTCTGATATTCTTCTGCTGGGTCGTCCGACTTGGCAGATCTCAGGCACTCGAAGTCCTCGGCCAACGAGAGCAACTCCTTCAGCTACCGGAAATCTTGTCTTTTTATATAAAACTGGTACTCAAACGCAGAGTTTTTGTATATCCTCTCCAGCTTTTCTCTCTCCGTGTACCTGCTATGTCTCATCAGATTTTGCAAGCTTATGACGTAGTCCCTGAACTTCTCATTTGCGCGCTGTTGCCGATTGCGAATGTCATCCCCGAGTCTCTCGAAGAAACGACTAGGCAGAAAGAAGTTCAGGAAGTCTTGCTTAAAGGCCTCCCATGACCGCCAATGATTATTGTTATTTCGATACCAGAGCAAGGCTTTGTCTTCCAGCAACTCTGGCATCGCGCGTGGCAACATATTACTGTCGAGGCCATACGTCTCGGCCAGCTCCTCCATCCGCTCTACGAAGGCCAAAGGGTCGACACCGCCATCATACCTCACGGACCATTTCCTCACCTTGTCAATAACATCGGGGTACGAATGTCGCTCAATTCTTTCCAGCAGGTTGCTGTCCAACACCCGCGGGGTGTTTACGCTCCCTCGGTCAATCGGGCTGCGTTCCCTCGTCGGAACATCCGTCATCAGTACCTTCGGCAGGTCACCGGGTTCCGGTGTTGTGCGACCATCTTCCGCTTCATACGCCCTCAACCTTCGTTCCACACTCTCCTCGTGGTTTCCTTCGTTGACGAACTCGACGAGTCTTTTCCTCATGTTATTGAGAGTTCTTTCGGCGACGAGTCCAAACTCAGACAAGCACTGAGCAAGCGATTCTTTATTTAGGCGGTATAACCATCCTGTTCGGTAAGTTTTGGTCCCAGTTGGCTCCATGATTATTCTTAATTATATTTCTAGTAGTATTTTAGCTATTGGTGTATTTGATATTGTCCCTGCTCGGGCTCCACTTGTAACGAACCTTCTTGTCTTCTTCTAAGGCTTGGATTAGCTCGCCGGGATTCCAGGGTTCGATTACAAGACAAGATTATTTAGGTTCAATATCTTTATTCACCTTACAAATAGCTTATTCTAATATTTGTGTCTAGTTTGTTTATACAATGGATAGTTGTACTAGAAATACAATCATATAATATCGTTGGCACCTCTACGCGTTTTGAGGTCACTGATATTCTGTCGGGCTGTTGATATCTCACCGCGCTTTTGAGATCACTGGTATTCTGCTGGGCTGTTGATAACTCACTGAATTCGTGAGATCACTGATATTCTGTCGGGCTGTTGATATCTCACCGCGTTTGTGAGATCACTGGTATTCTGCTGGGCTGATGATATCTCACCGCGTTTGTGAGATCACTGGTATTCTGTTGGGCTGATGATATCTCACCGCGTTTGTGAGATCACTGGTATTCTGCTGGGCTGATGATATCTCACCGCGTTTGTGAGATCACTGGTATTCTGTTGCGCTGACGATATCTCACCGCGTTTGTGAGATCACTGGTATTCTGTCGGGCTGTTGATATCTCACCGCGTTTGTGAGATCACTGGTATTCTGCTGGGCTGTTGATATCTCTCCGCGTTTGTGAGATCACTGCTATTCTGCTGGATTGTTGATATCTCATCGCGTAAGTGAGATCACTGGTATTCTGCTGGATTGTTGATATCTCAATGCGTTTATGAGATCACTGATGTTCTGCTGGGTTGCTGATATCTCACTGCGTTTGTGAGATCAGATGTCTGCACTGACGAAAAGGTCTACAAGCCACCGCGACCGTTCTCTGGTATGTCTGGTGAGTTTGCTTACACCAGCCACTGTACTAAAACTTCTCGATTTCTACTGTTACCCTTGGTTGCCAGGGGACAGGAGGGCGTTCAAGCCACTACAACTGTATATTTCTGGCACTATAGTTTTTACGTCAGGAGGGCGTTCAAGCCACTGCGACTGCGTAATTCTGGCGCTTCGAGTTTTGCAACAGGAGGGCGTTCAAGCCACTGCGACTGTGTGCTTCTTACGACAGGAGGGCGTTCAAGCCACTGCGACTGCGTAATTCTGGCGCTTCGATTTTTGCAACAGGAGGGCGTTCGAGCCACTGCGACTGTGTGCTTCTAGCGCTTTGTTCTTACGACAGGAGGGCGTTCAAGCCACTGCGACTGTGTGCTTCTTACAACAGGAGGGCGTTCAAGCCACTGCGACTGCGTAATTCTGGCGCTTCGATTTTCGCAACAGGAGGGCGTTCGAGCCACTGCGACTCTGTATTTTCTGTTGTTCTACTTTGGAATTTTATAACTTAAATATAGTACAGTACCTTGGCTTTTGACTGGGTGTTGCTGAGCTGTGCACAGGATTGAAAGACGTGGTTTATTTCCGCTGTGTTCACCGTACTTCTCTGTGATGACTGACACTCTGCTCAATTTCAGCCAACAATTTTGCACTTTATTCTGAACCAACTGAATTGAACTTCTCTACTGACTTGCACTGACTGAAATGTTACTTGCTGAACCGTACTGAACACTGAATTTTGCTGAGCTTACTGAAACGGAAGCTGACTTAACTTAACTGACCCGAGAGGCAGACTCAACCGACTGAACTGACTGACCCGACTGAACCCCGAGTTCTGTTCTGCCGACAGTTTTATACTCCCTGGAGCCTTTTTCTAGAAACTTCGATTTTAACAAAGTGCGGTATTTTGTACTCCGTTAAGCAGGTTTGTGCAAAAAAGTATTTGCTTCAAATAACCACTTTCCCAAGGTTAAGAAGTTCTTCGGTCAGTGAACTTCACTGCCGTCTTCTTACATACATTGCTTTTTGCAGTACATAAGCTGCAAAAAGTGGGTGTTCACTGCACTCTCTGACTCGGGTTGTGCAGTGTACAAATCAGGCTATTAATACTCAGCGCTATTTGATTGCTTGTTCTCCTTTCTGGTATAACTTGTATATATGTCGCTCTGCCACTCAGTTGCATTTGCATGTAAAATGCACACCACGTCACTCTTGCTTTTCTCCTGCCCGTCCGTGTGTGTGTGGGCGTTTCTAAACGATAGCGTAAACGTGTGTACTTTTGTGTTGAGAACTGCTCCCATTCTCCTTGGGAACAGTTCTTAGGTCTGTTCGACTGCTTGATCATAAAAGTTTGCAGTGTTCGACCGCTTATTGTTTTTGTGCGCCAATTTTGCACAGCAAATTTGGCGTCACAAATGTCGTGTTAATAACTTGTACCGTTTCCAAGCTATTGACAACTTTTCCCTATACATCCAGATAAAATTACATATCAATACTTTTTTTTTAATGGCAGATGAAACCAAGCTCAGGGCCCCCTATCCATGCACAGCATTTGTTGTTTCCGAAGGGATGACAGGTTAGTGGGAAGGGGGAAAGGGGGAGTAGTGACGGTTTACACTTCGCTTAAAGGTTTCGACATTCGCATGGAGACTATTCCACAATCTAATGACGCGACCGAAAAACGAATTCCCACGGTAATGCGTGGTTCGTTGGAACGCAATCGCGACATAAAAGGGGTGCACCTCTCTGAAAAGCCGAGTAGTTCTGCTAAATACCTGAATCGGAGCATTCAGCATCAGATGAACATTTACCATGAAAGTAACGGTAAAATAATGATATACACCCTACATCACGACGACGCTCCAAGGTTTCAATAGATCTGGATACCCTACTGTCCCCTATAAGTTTTATCGCACGACCTTGTATACGGTCCAGAAGCTGAAGATATGTTCTCGAAGCTCCCGGCCAAATATGCGAATTGTACTCCATTTTCGGACGGATATATGTGGTATAGATACAACGAAGATCGGTTGGAGTGAAGTATTTCTTACACCGCTTAAGAAAGCCTAAGCACTTGGCTGCTTCTTTCGACACGTCGAAAATGTGATCGTTCCAACGAAGATAGCATTGGATTGACACGCCCAGAACATGAAGAGCCTCCGACTCATTAATATCCACACCACCCACATTTAGAGGAGGAAAGTTGTCAACCGCTAAACGCTTGTGTGTCAACAGACAGCATTGGATTTTACGCGCATTAAAATCGACACTATTCGCTCGACCCCAATCTGGATTTCATTGAGGATTTTTCTTATTTTCATCATGACAGAAGGTCATTGATGAAAATAAGAAAAAGTGTCGGAGACAGGACCGAGCCCTGCGGAACTCCAGCATTAATGGAGTGCTCTTCGGAAGCAGAGCCGTCTATCACAACCCGAATAGAACGGCCGCTGAGGAAACTCGATATCCATCGAGTGAAAGTATTACCGACACCATAAGCAGCCAGTTTAGACACGAGTGCTTTATGCCATACTCGGTCAAATGCCTTGGAGATATCCAAAGCAACAACCTTACTCTCACCGAATTGGTGAACACAGCTGTCTTCACCGCTCAGTGAGAAACGCCATCAAATCGCCTGTGGAGCGGTGAGCACGGAAACAGTACTGGCGATCACTGACCAATTGTTTGCTCTCCACATACCTCATCAATGGTATAAGCTAAATTTATAATGCTCTCCATAAAAATTTATAATGCTCTCCATAACTTTGGAGAGCATTGAGCAGATTGCTATGGGTCGGTAATTAGCAGGATTCTTAGCCTCACCTTTTTTGGGAAATGGCTGCACATTGGCAATCTTCCAGGAAGTAGGAAAAACTCCTGAAGTAAACGATAAATTAAAGAGATTGCGCAATGGGCGAGCCAGTGTTGAGGCGTACTTTCTCAACCCGTGGACTGATATGCCATCCGGTCCCGAGGATTTATTGACGTTGAGGTTTACAAGCACTCTTTTAACAGCTCGCGTTCGAAAATGCATCTCAGGTAGCATGAGATACACCATCGACCACGGGCAGTGGTTGGCTACTCTCAGGAAGAGAGCAGTTTTCAGCAAACATTATGGCTAATAAGCAAACATTATGGCTAATCAACCGAGTGAGTGAAGATCTGATTATCCTTGAGGAGAGTTGGAATAGACGATCGCGTCTGATTCTTCACTCTCCCAACGAATGACCAAAATTTCTTTCTAGCCTTATGGTATTCAAGAACTCTGCGTCTAAGGCGCTGTTCGTAGAGAACTTTTTCGCGCTTTAGAGTGGCATTGCACCTATTTCTGGCCTGATTGCGCAGCAATTTAGTATCAGCAGTTTTGTTTAAACGCCAATTCCTAAATGCTTCCTCTTTAGACCTGACTGCTTGTCTGCAAGTCGCATTAAACCAGGAATGGTCTTTTGGTTTAATAGAAATTCTTTTAGTGGTTATGAAAGACCTCATACCAAATAAAATTATATTTTCTACCAAATTTTTTTTCTATCTTTGAAACACAATTTTTATGTTTCTATCCCTGAAACACAATTGCCAATTGAAACGGCTGAAAAAGGAGTTCAGCGCATCCCAATCAGCTTTCTCATAAAGTCACACTGTCGGCTTCGGAGCTGGCTGGTGAGCGGATTGAAGACTATAATATGAGAATTAGCAGAAATTGTAGCGTGGTCCGAATTACCAAGAGGTACAAGGACATTCACATCATACTTGCTGTGATGTGAAGTAAGAGAAAGGTCCAGAATATTTTGGTTTTGTCCATCAACGCAGGGAAAGTGCGTTGGTTCCTTCACTAATTGAGTCAAATTATTAGACTCAGCAAATAACTCAACATACAAATCCTCAGGTGTTGTGTGACTCGAATGACGTAGCCAATTGGAATTATGAACATTGAAATCACCAGCAACAACAATTTCACTGTTTGGATACGATTCCAGAATTTTAGAAATCGAATCAGAGAGACTGTCCAGTTTATCAAAAGTTGGCAGCCTCCCTAGACCTGGGCTTCTATAAATGAAGCAGAAGTTCAGGATGTGCGACTGGATTTTGAACTTAACCCACATGGAGTTAAATTCGGCATCCGTCGTGCAAAGGTGTTGCTGACACTTGTACGCAACATCACTGCGAATGTATAAGGCGAGGCCTGTGTGTGGTGAAAACAATGGCAGTAAATGGTACCCAGGCATGTGAAAATCCAGTGGATCTGCACCCTCAGACGCATAGATCTCACTTAGTGCCATTACATGCGGTTGGTGGGTACAAATATGCGCATGGATCGCCCTCAAGCCACGTACATTAGCGGAATCCATGCGGAATTTTGTCATCGCCACCCACTGTAAGGAAGTGTAAGGTCATCTGTACAAGCGGCCACGCATACGTCGCAAGCAAAGCAAAACGCGACAAGACAAGTCTTATGCCTTTATCTTGCCGCGCTTCAGCCCAGAGTGCACTCACAGCCGCCAGCACACCTAACGGGACCAGGAAGAAGGAGGAGGAGTAAAAACAAACGAAATGCTGAGATTTACTGCGGAGAGCATAAATAAGCCCCTCGCTTGGTTCTCTGCATTCCGTTAGACTGAATTTGTTTAATTTTATTATTATTGCATGTTTATTAGTTATATTATAGGTTTGGGTAATGTGCACTGTGTTTCTATTTTATTGCGGTGTAAATGTGTTTCTATTGCTTGTGGATGGTCGGTTTTTATGTTAATTATTTTTTCGCGAGCGCTCGACGCGAAAAATGAATTGTGGTGGGGAGTAACATCCACCTTCGCCCGCGGTCACATCACAACTGACCGTTTATGAGTTATTTCCAACTTTGATATCAGTGGGCGTGGCACGCCCATTTTTTCGAACATTTTTCGAACGCTATATGTTCCGGAATAAAATTATTCCTTAATATCGTACATGGTTTAAGAAATATTTAGATTATAACATTTTTTGAAACGAGGTGCCTTTACATTCCGTATGTAAAGTAGGCGTGGCTGTTTACCTATATCGCCCATTTTCAATCCCAAACAGCCCCACATAACAAAGAATATTTGTGCCAAATTTCATCGCGATATCTCTTTTCGTTCTCTCGTAAACGTGATTTCAACAGACAGACAGACAGCCAGACAGACAGACAGACAGACGGACGGACAGGCCTAAATCGATTTACGAAGTGACGCTGAGCAAGAATATATATACTTTTCTATATCTATCTCGTCTCTTTCTCTGCGTTACAAACAGAAGAACAAAGTGAATATATCCTACTCCCTTCGGGTGTAGGGTATAAAAATAGAATTATGCGACCAGCTTATTTTCGTTTTCTCCTTTTCTTTGCACTTTCGCTGCCACGGATCTAAAAATAGAATCAAGCATTCAACTCATATTTCAGCCCCAACTATCGCATAACGAGTGACTCATATTTGAAACGAGTTGATCAACTCGAATACATTTAGTAGAAGTAGGAGTAGTTGTTAGCGTATCCTAAGCGTATTTTATACCAAAGACCTCCGGGAGTATTTAGGATTAGCCGGAATCACTCCTTCGGGAGTTACCGGTATTTAGGATTAGCCGGAATCACTCCTTCGGGAGTTAACACTATTTACGATTAGCCGAAATCACTCCTTCGGGAGTTACCGGTACTTAGGATTAGCCGGAATCACTCCTTCGGGAGTTACCAGTATTTAGGATTAGCCGGAATCACTCCTTTGGGAGTTAGCACTATTTAGGATTAGCCGGAATCACTCCTTCGCGAGTTACCAGTATTCAGGATTAGCCGGAATCATTCCTTCGGGAATTTCAAGGCTTCGGCCGGAATCATTCCTTCGGGAATTTCAAGTCTTCGGCCGGAATTAGTTCTTCGGAGCTTTCACCAGCATCGTGAGTGGCCCTCAGCCGCAGAGCATTCAGCTCCTCCGACATTGTATGCACCAGCATTGTCAGCGGGCCTCTGCCGGTTTGTGAATTGAATAAAATATTAAATAAAAGAAAATAACGAACACCAACCCGCATACGTCCGAGCTGAAACTTTAGTGATAGATTTGCTTCACAGCAAATCGTATGAAATTACTGGCTATCGCGGTGGTTGGAACTTTGAGGGCTACGAGATCCCCCAAAATGGACCCTGGGGCTACCCCAGCGGGAAACAAAAACTCGTTACAATATTTAAAAATTTTCCAAAAGTCATGTCTGTTCCCTCATGATCATTATACAATATATGACTCATATCTTATAAATTAACCCCAAATATTTAAAAAATAAAAAAACAAAAAAATATATATGAAAAACAGGACAAACCTACTTTCTCAAGTATTTTTAACACATCATTCCCCTCCCCCTTTCCCAACAAGTTAAACGGCATATTACTATTCATCAAATCTTTGAAAACGTTTACATTAATTTAATTTCTTCCAAATTCTATTCAAGTCTCTAGACTAGGTCGTGGAAAAAACTTTCGACTGAAAGTGCACGTTGACTTTCCTCAATCAAAGCCGTTAGGCATCAAATTTCCTCAAACATCACCATGCTTCAGGCCATGCATGCAAAACCACAATTCGATGCGTCACTACACTTCTAAAGCAGCTTCTAAAAAGTAATTAAAGCAATTAAATTAACAACAACTACAACACTATCCCCTGCTTACGCAGCCTCTGCTTAGGCAGCCCATACCCGCACCCACACTCATTCCGACATCCCTGTGCCCTAAAAATATTAAAACAACAACAACAAAACACTGGCCAACCAACCTAACTTATCCAACAAGAAGGCATCTCTATCGCTTCATAATAAACGCCAAACTAACTTTAAAGAAGCTAACAACATCTCTTATTGAAATTGAGGCTATTCTGAATTCTCGACCTATATCACCATTGTCAATCGAATTCAATAATTTCGAAGCTTCAACACCAGACCATTTTTCAGTTGGCGGTCTTCTAAACTCTATACATGAACCTATTGTTGACTCTATACATGAACCATATTACCTATCTTAAGAGAGGGAAAAGGATAACTCTAACAAAACATCAGTTCTGAAGGAAATGGTCAATAGAATATTTAAATGAAATGCTACAACATCATCGTTGGACTACAAAAGAAAATAATATTCAAAAGACCCTAGTTTTAATCCACGACGACAACGTACCATCAAAACAACGGGCATTCGGAAGAGTCGTCGTAACCATCCAAGGCAGTGATCGAAAAATTAGGATTGCTGACGTCAGGAAAGGAAATGGAACTTTCCGTTGCCCAATACGGAATTTTGCACTTTCATTAAATCCTTGAAAGCTGGTGCTTTCAACGCCTCCGGAATATTGGATTATTTGCTTGTAGTTGTTTATATATTTTAATTTCAATAATTTTCTGAATATTGAAGTAATTGAGTAGTAGTAAACTTACTAAAATTACTTTTGAGTATGTTTTGAATGTTTGCAACAATGAATTTCTAAAACCTTGTGCAAAAAATTTGCAAATCTATAAGCCGTATTTTTTTGGCAATGAAACAACTTAAGACCTTCTTCCAGACAGACTTATCGACACTTGAACACTCCACTCATTTGGACTTTCCAAGCAATAAACAAAAACAACGACATTGTGTGCCTTGGCCGTCCCTCTAAAAACGATAATTAGAAATGAAATAGATAATTTTAAACCTGATAAAAATGTGGAAGTTTATCTCCTTAATCTTCATTTATTTTTTTAACAGAAAGGACAATTCTTGGCTTACGGAAAAAATATTGTTGATATTGAGAATACATCATCTACACCATACAATCAAATTATGGCTGATATCTCAACATCTTTTACATTGTTGATTGGTATTTTCTTTCCTTCTGTGACGGGTAAGTGTGTAGAACACCTGATATTAAAATTTTTATTAACTTAATTTGAATGATTTCTTCGCTTATTCTAATGGCCATTACGTCTAAGACAATGTTATGAGAAGCTTTTCCCCCTTTACTCTAGAAGTAAGAGTTCCGAACCCTCTGCGGTTAAAAAATTACTTTACATACATTAATATACCCATGTATAAGTAAACTAGAAATAGGAGCACTCTCTCCGTTGGATGTGTCAGTGCGTATTCTTGTGATAAGGATTTGTTCTTTTAGGGACATTTTCGGACCGCTTTTATTATTAATCACGTAAGTATGTAAAATTTGTAGAAGCTGACGAAAACTTAATTTTGTAGTTTTTAGTCCATTTTTAAAAATTTGTTTTTTAAGGGCTTCTTTTAAAAATTAATTCAGCAGAAGGAAGAATTGGACTACATTTATAATAGGTTTAAATAATAAATAGAGAGATATTTTTCTAAAATATATTGATTTGGATTATAACATTGTTGCATTTACTGAAACTTAGCTTAAATCTGATATACCAAATTCGGACATTTTTTCAAAGAAATACATTGTTTACCACAAATATAGAAGCCGAAATCTTATCAAATTATCTGAGGGTAAAGTTGTCGTAATTGCAGTGAACTCTAGTTATTTCTCCCGTGAAGTAATCCTACAAGACGATGGTGAATAGATTTTTGTGTTTACGATGTAATGAATCGTTCTATATCACTCGCTCCCACCAATTCTATCTCACCGAGTTTTTAAGTATATCTATGATAAGCATTCATGTTGTATAAATGCGCTCTACAGTAAGCTGTTGCGAACTGATGACCTAATAGTCCTCGGTTATTTTAATTTGCCTCACGTAACTTAGAAAAAGAGGTTGGATGACCCTGTGGTTATATTGTCGTTATCTGATGGCCAAATTAATGTTACATTCCTGAACGATAAGTCGGCGTTTTCCAATTTGCATAGGCACCGTCCAACTTTAGAAATTAAATTTACACAACAAAATTTTAAAACTTTTCAAGGCAGTAAAAGTGTAATTAAAAAGAAATTCTGCCTATGAAAACAAATTATAAAACTTTGAGCGATAGCATTCGTCTTTTATTATCTTGATTGGAAACCCATTTAAAATCTAAATAACTACCTTTCTGGCTCTTGCCTGGAGTCTGCGCTGGATCAATTCTCATTCCTTGCGAGTCTTTTAAGTCCTCAGTGCTACAGCGATATGTATCGGAAGATTTAAGTCCTTTGGTCCCACGTTCTTCACAAAAGATTTACGTTTGTAAAAAATTGTCAGATTGTATTGGTTTTTATCAATTACATTCCGAATGTACTCAAATTGTTGCTTCCTCGATGAAGTTCCAAAACGGAAGAAGAAAGAGGCGAGGCAAATGTCAGACAGCAAAAGTAAATGGCTACCCAGCGTTGCACCCATACTTCAAACAGGGTTGCCCAGCAACGTGGCACAACCAGGGCCGCTCAATTATAGGCAGTAGATAAGAACAAGTAGAAGTGTTGTCTTCGGCCTGGCCGAAATCTAAATACCCTACACCCGAGTAACTGAAAAAATTATAATTTCGCCACTTAACAACTTTTGTATACGTAGGCGGACCACGCCCATTTCGGGTAAATGTTTTTGTAATGGCTCTAGGTACTGCTAGATAGAATTACGAAGGTATTAATATTTTGAACCATTTATGGGATATTGACAACTTTTGTATAAGTGGGCGGACAACGCCCAGTTTCTGTACACAAATTGGTAATACGTTTAGATACCTCGTAATAAAATTTCGTATTAATATCTTATACTGTTTACAAGATATTGACAACTTTTGTATGAGTGGGCGTGGCACGTCCATTTTTGGCCAGCTTATTGCTAATGCTTCCCTATATATCCTGATAAGATTACATATCAATATTTTAAACCGTTAATTATATATTGCCAACTTTGTTATCAGTGGGCTTGGCACGCCCATTTTTTTCAAACATATTAGAAATGATGCTATATGTTCCGGAATAAAATTATACCTTAATATCTCACACGGTTTATGAAATATACAGATTATAACATTTTTTGATACGAGGTGCCTTTACATTGTGCCCATACTTGCTGTGATGTGAAGTTAGAAAAAGGTCCAGAGTATTTTGGTTTTGCCCATCAACGCAGGGAAAGTGCGTTGGTTCCTTCACTAATTGAGTCAAATTATTAGACTCAGCAAATAACTCATCATACAAACCCTCAAGAGTCGTGTGACTCGAATGACGTAGCCAGTTGGAATTATGAACATTGAAATCACCAGCAAAAACAATTTCACTGTTCGGATACGATTCCAGAATTTTAGAAATCGAATCAGAGAGAATGTCCAGTTTATCAAAAGTTGGCAGCCTCCCTAGACCTGGGCTTCTATAAATGAAGCAGAAGTGCAGGATGTGCGACTGGATTTTTAACTTAACCCACATGGAGTTAAATTCGGTATCCGTCGTGCAAAGGTGTTGCTGACACTGGTACGCAAAATCACTGCGAATATATAAGGCGAGGCCTCTGTGTGATGAAAACAATGGCAGTAAGTGGTACCCAGGCATGCAAAAGTCCAAAAGTGGATCTGCACCCTCAGACACCTGGGGCTCACTTAGTGCCATTACATGCGGTTGGTGGGTACAAATATGCGCATGGACCGAGAAAAAATTCGCCCTCAAGCCACGTACATTAGCGGAATCCATGCGGAATTCTGTCATCGCCACCCACTGTAAGGATGTGTAACACCAGCCGTACAAGCGGCCACGCGTACGTCGCAAGCAAAGCAAAACACGACAAGACAAGTGTTATGCCATTATCTTGCCGCGCTTCAGCCCACGCTGCACTCACAGCCGCCAGCACACGTAATGGGACCAGGAAGAAGGAGGAGGAGTAAAAACAAACGAAATGCTGAGATTTACTGCGGAGAGCATAAATAAGCCCCTCGCTTGGTTCTCCGCATTCCGTTAGACTGAATTTCTTTAATTTTATTATTGTTGCATGTTTATAAGTTATATTATTGGTTTGGCTTAGTGCACTGTGATTCTATTTTATTATGGTGTAAATGTGTTTATATTGCTTGTGGATGGTCGGTTTTTATGTTAATTAATTTTTCGCGAGCACTCGACGCGAAAAATGAATTGTGGTGGGGAGTAATATCCACATTTGCCCGCGGTCATATCACAACTCCCAAATTTTAACCTGATGAGGTATCTAGAGAGCAACGAGTTGATCAGCGATCGCCAGTACGGCTTCCGTGCTCACCGATCCAACGATGATCTGATGGCGTTTCTCACTGAGCCGTGGAACAGTTGTATTCACCAGTTCGGTGAGAACAAGGTTGTTGCTCTGGATATATCCAAGCAATTTGACCGGGTATGGCATAAAGCACTCGTGAGTGAAGTATTTCTTACACCGCTTAAGAAAGCCTAAGCACTTGGCTGCTTCTTTCGACACGTCAAAGATGTGATCATTCCAGCGAAGATCGCATTGGATTGACATGCCCAGAACATCAAGAGCCTCCGACTCATTAATATCCACACCAACCATATTTAGAGGTGGAAAGACGCCTGGAAAATAAATATGAATGACAAATGCTGGTGTCGTCAGCAAACGAGTAGACGGGGTTTGATGTCAATGACAGAAGGTCATTGATAAAAATAAGAAAAAGTGTCGGATACAGGACCGAACCCTGCGGAACTCCAGCATTAATAGAGTGCTCTTCGGAAGCAAAGCCATCTATCACAACCCGAATAGAACGGCCGCTGAGGAGACTCGATACCCAACGAGTGAAAATATTACCGACACCATAAGCAGTCAATTTAGACACGAGTGCTTTATGCCACACCCGGTCAAAGGCCCGGTCAAATCCGGAGCAACAACCTTCCTCTCACCGTACTGGTGAATACAACTGTTCCACCGCTCAGTGAGAAACGCCATCAGATTACCGGTGGAACGGTGAGCACGGAAGCCGTACTGGAGATCGCTGATCAACTCGTTGGTCTCTAAATACCTCATCAGATTAAAATTTACAATGCTCTTCTTTACTTTGGATTGCACTGAGCAGATTGCTATGGGCCGGTAATTTGCAGGATTCGTAGCCTCCCCTTTTTTGGGAACTCACTGCACATTGGTAATCTTCCAGGAAGTGTTGAGGCGCATTTTCTCAACACATGGGCCGAAATGCCATCCGGTCCCGAGAACTTGTTGACATTGAGATCTGCCAGCACTCTGCAAGCACCCTTTTAACAACTTGCGTCCGAAAATGCATCTCAGGCATAGCATGAGATACACCATCGACCGTGGGCAGTGGTTGGCTACTCTGAGAAATTAAGCACTATGCAAGATATAAGGAATTAAAGACTCCAGATATTAAAGATTATGCAAAAAATCGTACAATATTTATTTAAATAAAGTGAAGTCCAGTTTGCTCTCGGATCATTTTGGAACTTCGTAAATATGAAAAGGAAGAGTGTTTAGAAGCTAGTCTTCTCATTAGAAGCTAGATCAACAAATATCCAGCGACACTAAAACTATTTGCAACCTCTTTGCTAAATTTTTGAAACCTACATATTCATTAGAACCATATAATTTATCAAATTACACATTTAATATTTCTTCGGGTTCCATTACGATACCAATAATAGATGTGCAGATATTGTTAAACGCCCTAAAGTCCATTAATTATAATTACAATCCTGGACCAGATAACAAATGGCATTTGCTCGATATCATCCAGTAGTATTTAATTATACTATTGGCAATCATAACCTGTATCGATTGGGATCTTCTACATCTCGGCGTACTTCTCGACCGGAAGCTGCACAATGATACTCACATCAACCGGATAACTAGTAGAGCCAATAGCGTTTTGGGTTTTATAAAGCGTGGGGTAAAGAATTGATGACCCTTATATTACTAAAACTTTATACACTACGCTGGTTCGTCCAATAGTAGAGTATGACTCGCCGGTTTGGAGCTCGAACTTCAGGCGCTTTATCTCCGTAATTGAATCTGTCCAAAAGCAGTTCCTGCCCTTTTGTCTAAGGAAAATTTGATGGAATCCGTCTTTACACTTACCACCATATGACTCCCGACTTAAGCCTCCCCTCCCTCTATCAACCCTCTTAAAGGAGCTCGTGCTATCAGCACAAAAAGCTTTGACGCTTAGCAGCTCCTGAACTCTGATATAGAAAAAAAAATCTCCACTGGTTGATCGACATACCAGACAGAAAGGATTGAGAGAATGGGTCACTGCCCAACAGCGATGGTATACACCTGTATGCCGATGGCTCAAAGATGGACACTAGAGTTGTTGGCGGGGTTTTTGTCTGAGCACTGGGGTAAAGCAGTAAAATTTCGTCATGTCGACTACTGTAGCGTGTTCTATGCGGAGGTAATGGCAATCCAGTAGGTTCTGCCATGGCTGAAAGAGAATAAGATATCTGGTGATGTTATCTATAATTTTACCGACAGTCAGGCAGCGATAAGGTGCATGGAATCGACCGTCACCACATCCTGGGTGGTAAATGACTGTCACCAATCTTTTAATGAGATGGCAGAGCAATCTTTGATAAATCTGTGCTAGGTAACAGGCCACAGAGATGTTCCAGGGAACTGCCGCGTGGATGAGCTTGCTCGCCTGGGCACTAAAGTGGTTATTACACCTGGAAAGGCAAGTGTGGGTATGCATTTGGCTACCGGAAAACTTATGCTTTTCAGGGATGCTATTGAGCATGGCAATAAAAGGTGGGAGGAAAGGTCGAATTGTATTATTGCAAGACATATTAGGCCTAAGTTTCACCTAAGGAATTCAAATAGTTGTGCGAATAACATAAGAAACAGCGGATACTTGCAAGACGACATGGAGCTTTCCAATACTCTTTGGAAAGATAACAAAGTTGTTGCGATGCTTTCAACATTTGCTGGAAAGGAACCGGAATCGGAAGTGAGATGATATGACCGGAAAACAAAAACAATTACGAAAATCAAATGTCCTGCCGTAATCGGAGATTACAATAACCACATGGGTGGAGTAGACGTGATGGTTTTATAGGAAGGTATAGGATCCTTTTGGATATGACCTGCATCAACTCCTGGATTCTATACAAACAAGCATGTCAATCAAAAGGCATTGTTCCAAAAAGTCAGGCGGATTTTAGATTCGAATTAGCACAAACTTTGTGTCAAATTGATTTCGCTGGCAAGACCAGCAGAAAACCAAATCCTTCTTCACCATCGGTTGCAAGCCAACATGAAGCAAAGAAGAAAAAGTCGACTACAACTCAACCTATTCTGTCCATTGACCTGCGCCACGATGGTATATGCCACTTTCCAGAAGTGGTAGGCAATCGGACACGATGCAAACTTCCCGGCCGGTTAGGGCAGACCTTTATAAAATGTAAAAAATGCAATATGGCTTTATGTTTAAATAGCCAAAGGAACTGTTTTTTACAGGTTCATACTATATAATATTTTTTTTATCTTTACCTAATAATTATGTTATTATTTAGCTAAAAATTAATAATAATTAAATTTAATATTAATTTATTTAAGTAATTTAACTTATAACTTATAAAAATGAAAAAATAATTAATAGGAAATAAATAATTTAAACACAAAAAATATTTTTCATTTACAAGCACGTTTTTATGCGCTGGCGGGCAGTGATGGATATTTAAATCAACTAGTTTTTTTTTTAAATTTGGCAGTAAAATAAAAAATAAAGTGGCAAGGTAAAGGCATTACACTTGTCTTGTCGCGTTTTGCTTTGCTTGCGACGTACGCGTGGCCGCTTGTACAGCTGACCCTCCTACACTTCCTTACAGTGGGTGGCGATGACAATAATCCGCATGGATTCCGCTAATTTACGTGGCTTGAGGGCGAAGTTTTTCGCGGTCCATGCGCATATTTGTACCCACCAACCGCATGTAACGGCACTAAGTGAGACACAGGTGTCTGAGGGTGCAGATCCACTGGATTTTCACAGGCATGGGTACCATTTACTGCCATTGTTTTCACCACACAGAGGCATCGCCTTATACATTCGCAGTGATGTTGCGTACCAGTGTCAGCGACACCTTTGCACGACGGATGCCGAATTTAGCTCCATGTAGGTTAAGTTCAAAATCCAGTCGCACATACTGCACTTCTGCTTCATTTATAGAAGCCCGGGTCTAGGGAGGTTGCCCACTTTTGATAAAGTGGACAGTCTCTCTGATTCGATTTCTAAAATTCTGGAATCGTATCCGAACAGTAAAATGGTTGTTGCTGGTGATTTCAATGTTCATAATTCCAATTGGTTACGTCATTCGAGTCACAAAACACCTGAGGATTTGTATGTTGAATTATTTGCTGAGTCTAATAATTTGACTCAATTAGTGAAGAAACCAACGCACTTTCCCTGCGTTGATGGGCAGAACCAAAATATTCTAGACCTTTTTCTAACTTCACATCACAGCAAGTATGATGTGAATGTTCTTGCACCTCTTGGTAATTCGGACCACGCTACAATTTCTGCTACCTTCCAATATTCTAGTCTTCAATCCGCTCATCAGCCAGCTCCGAAGCGGACAGTGTGGCTTTATGAGAAGGATAATTGGGATGCGCTGAACTTCTTTTACAGCCGTTTCAATTAGCAATTGCGTTTTATGGATAGAAACATAAAAGCTGCAGCGAAATTGGTAGAAAATATAATTTTAATTGGTATGAGGTATTTCATACCCAATAAAAGAATTTCCATTAAACCAAAAGACCATTCCTGGTTTAATGCGACTTGCAGACAAGCCCTCAGGTCTAAAGAGGAAGCATTTAGCAATTTAAACAACACTGCTGATACTAAACTGCTGCGCAATCAGGCCAGAAATAGGTGCAATACCACTCTAAAGCGCGAAAAGTTCTCTACGAACAGCGCCTTAGACGTAGAGTTCTTGAATACCATAAGGGTAGCAAGAACTTTTGGTCGATCGTGGGGAGAGTGAAGAATCAGACGCGCTCGTCTATTCCAACTCTCCTCAAGGATGATCAGATCTTCACTCACTCGGTTGATAAGGCAAACTTATTAGCCAAAATGTTTGCTGAAAACTGCTCTTTTCCTGAGAGCAGCCAACCACTGCTCGCGGTCGATGGTGTATCTCATGCTATGCCTGAGATGCATTTTCGAACGCGAGCTGTTAAAAGAGTGCTTGCAGACCTCAATGTCAACAAATCCTCGGGACCGGATGGCATTTCAGCCCATGTGTTGAGAAAGTGCACCTCAACACTGGCTCGCCCATTGCGCAATCTCTTTAATTTATCATTTACTTCAGGAGATTTTCGCACTTCCCGGAAGATGGCCCATGTGCAGCCAGTTCCCAAAAAAGGTGAGGCTACGAATCCTGCAAATAGCCGGCCTATAGCCATCTGCTCAGTGCTCTCCAAAGTCATGGAGAGCATTGTAAATTTTAACTTGATGAGGTACCTAGAGAGCAACGAGTTGATCAGCGATCGCCAGTACGGCTTCCGTGCTCACCGTTCCACCGGCAATCTGATGGCGTTTCTCACTGAGCGGTGGAGCAGTTGTATTCACCGGTTCGGTGAGAGCAAGGTTGTTGCTCTGGATATCTCCAAGGAATTTGACCGGGTGTGGCATAAAGCACTCGTGTCTAAACTGGCTGCTTATGATGTCGGTAATACTTTCACTCGATGGATATCGAGTTTCCTCAGCGGCCGTTCTATTCGGGTTGTGATAGACGGCTTTGCTTCCGAAGAGCACTCCATTAATGCTGGAGTTCCGCAGGGTTCGGTCCTGTCTCCAACTCGTTTTCTCATTTTTATCAATGACCTTCTGTCATTGACATCAAACCCCGTATACTCGTTTGCTGATGACAGCAGCATTTGTCATTCATATTCATTCTCCAGGCGTCCTTCTATTCTGGAGATCACTAGAAAACGCAGAAATATAGAATGGCGCAGAATTATCACTCCAGTCTGACCTCAACAAAATCCAGGAGTGAGGTTGAGCGAATCGGGTCGATTTTAATGCGCGGAAGACCCAATGCTGTTTGTTGACCCACAAACGTCTGGCGGGTGACAACTTCCCACCTCTAAATATGGGTGGTGTGGATATTAATGAGTCGGAGGCTCTTGATGTTCTGGGCTTGTCAATCCAATGTGATCTTCGCTGGAACGATCACATCTTTGACGTGTCGGAAGTGGCAGCCAAGTGCTTAGGCTTTCTTAAACGGTGTAAGAAATACTTCACTCCAACCGATCTTCGTTGTATCTACAACACCTATATCCGTGCGAAAGTGGAGTACAATTCGCATATATGGTCGAGAGCTTCGCAAACATATCTTCAGCTTCTGAACCTTGCCCAATGTCGTGCGTTAAAACTTATAGGGGACAGTAGGGTATCCAGCTCTATTGAAACCTTGGAGCGTCGTCGTGATGTCGGGTGTGTATCATGAAATTACCGTTACATTCATGGTAAATGTTCCTCTGAAGTAGCCGGCCTGATTCCTCCGGTTCAGGTATTTAGCAAAACTACTCGGCTTTCCAGGGGTGTGCACCCCTTTTATGTCGCGATTCCGTTCCAATGAACCACGCATTACCGTGGGGAGTCGTTTTTTGGTTGCGTCATTAGATTATGGAATAATCTCCCTGCGAATGTCTTCCCGCCCACTTACAGCGTCGAAACCTTTAAGCGAAGTGTCACTACTCCCTCTTTCCCCTTCCCACTAATCTGTCCTCCCTTCGGAACCAACAAATGCTTTGCATGGAGGGGGCATCCCCTGAGCTTGGTTTCATCTGCCATAAAAGAAAACGAAGATCGGTTGGAGTGAATTATTTCTTACACCGCTTAAGAAAGCCTAAGTACTTGGCTGCTTCTTTCGACACGTCAAAGATGTGATCGTTCCAGCGAAGATCGCATTGGATTGACAAGCCCAGAACATCAAGAGCCTCCGACTAATTAATATCCACACCACCCATATTTAGAGGTGGGAAGTTGTCACCCGCCAGACGTTTGTGGGTCAACAAACAGCATTGGGTCTTCCGCGTATTAAAATCGACC
The DNA here is from genome assembly GCA_922984085.1 of Sicus ferrugineus. Lineage (NCBI taxonomy): Eukaryota > Metazoa > Arthropoda > Insecta > Diptera > Conopidae > Sicus > Sicus ferrugineus. The sequence goes on from OV277348.1 coordinate 54,754,398, forward strand.
CGATTCGCTCGACCCCACTCCTGGATTTTGTTGAGGTCAGATTTGAGTGTGTCATTCATAATTCTGCGTTTTCTAGTGATCTCCAGAATAGAAGGACGCCTGGAGAATGAATATGAATGACAACTGCTGGTGTCATCAGCAAACGAGTAGACGGGGTTTGATGTCAATAACAGAAGGTCATTGATAAAAATAAGAAAAAGAGTTGGAGACAGGAGCGAACCCTGCGGAACTCCAGCATTAATAGAGTGCTCTTCGGAAGCAAAGCCATCTATCACAACCCGAATAGAACGGCCGCTGAGGAAACTCGATATCCAACGAGTGAAAATATTACCGACACCATAAGCAGTCAATTTAGACACGAGTGCTTTATGCCACACCCGGTCAAAGGCCCGGTCAAAGGCCGGTCAAATCCGGAGCAACAACCTTCCTCTCACCGTACTGGTGAATACAACTGTTCCACCGCTCAGTGAGAAACGCCATCAGATCACTGGTGGAACGGTGAGCACGGAAGCCGTACTGGCGATCGCTGATCAACTCGTTGCTCTCTAGATACCTCATCACATTAAAATTTACAATGGTCTTCATTACTTTGGAGAGCACTGAGCAGATTGCTATGGGCCGGTAATTTGCAGGATTCGTAGCCTCCCCTTTTTTGGGAACTCACTGCACATTGGTAATCTTCCAGGAAGTGTTGAGGCGCATTTTCTCAACACATGGGCCGAAATGACATCCGGTCCAGAGGATTTGTTGACATTGAGATCTGCAAGCACTCTGCAAGCACCCTTTTAAGAACTCGCGTTCGAAAATGCATCTCAGGCATAGCATGAGATACACCATCGACCGTGGGCAGTGGTTGGCTACTCTTAGGAATTAAAGACTATGCAAGATATGAGGAACTAAAGACTCCAGATATTAAAGACTATGCAATGAATCGTACAATATTTATTTAAATAAAGTGAAGTCCAGTTTGCTCTCGGCTCATTTTGGAACTTCGTAAATATGAAAACGAAGAGTGTTTAGAAGCTAGCCTTCTCATTAGAAGCTAGATCAACAAATATCCAGCGACACTCAAACTATTTGCAACCTCTTTGCTAAATTTTTTAAACCTACGTATTCATTAGAACCATATAATTTATCAAATTACACATTTAATATTTCTTCGGGTTCCATTACGATACCAATAATAGATGTGCAGATATTGTTAAACGCCCTAAAGTCCATTAATTATAATTACAATCCTGGACCAGATAACATTCCATCATGTATTTTAATATTTTGCGCTGATGAATTAGCGTCGCCTGTAGCAGCACTTTTTGATTACTCGCTTCGATCTGGCTATTTCCCTAAAGTATGGAAGTCTTATTATGTTATTCCATTGCACAAGTCTGGAAATATATGCAACATAAATAATTATCGTGGCATTGCTAAGTTCAGTGCGCTACCTAAACTATTTGAGAAGATAATTACGTGCCAGATCTCAAGAAGTGTTAATACACTGATTTCTTCGGAGCAACACGGATTTCGTCCATGAAAATCATCCACGGCTAATCTGTCAGAATTCGTCTGGAAAACTTTTAAGAACTTCAGTACCGGTAAACAAAGAGGTGTAATTTATACACACGTCAGTAAGGCTTTTGATATCGCAAACTTCTAATTTTGAAACTGAACCTATTTGGTTTACCTGAAATTCTAATGAATTGGATAGCCTCTTATCTTACTTACAGGAATCAAAAAGTACTGTTTAAAAATATGAAATCAGAAGATTTTACGGTTACATCTGAAATGATTCAAGGTAGTCACTTAGGACCGCAACTATTTCTTATGTACATAAACGATCTCCCACAAGTTGTGGAAAAGACGAATATTTTAATATTTGCGGGTGATGTTAAATTATTTCAATAATTTAAAAACGAAAATGAAGGTAACCTGCTCCAGAATGACCGCGATTCTTTGACCGCTTGGTGTAATATAAATTGCATGAAATTGAACATAAGCAAATGTAAACAAATGGCATTTGCTCGATATCATCCAGTAGTATTTAATTATACTATTGGCAATCATAACCTGTACCGATTGGGATCTTCTACATCTCGGCGTACTTCTCGACCGGAAGCTGCACAATGATACTCACATCAACCGGATAACTAGTAGAGCCAATAGCGTTTTGGGTTTTATAAAGCGTTGGGCTAAAGAATTGATGACCCTTATATTACTAAAACTTTATACACTACGCTGGTTCGTCCAATAGTAGAGTATGACTCGCCGGTTTGGAGCTCGAACTTCAGGCGCTTTATCTCCGTAATTGAATCTGTCCAAAAGCAGTTCCTGCCCTTTTGTCTAAGGAAAATTTGATGGAATCCGTCTTTACACTTACCACCATATGACTCCCGACTTAAGCCTCCCCTCCCTCTATCAACCCTCTTAAAGGAGCTCGTGCTATCAGCACAAAAAGCTTTGACGCTTAGCAGCTCCTGAACTCTGATATAGACAAAAAAAATCTGCACTGGTTGATCGACATACCAGACAGAAAGGATTGAGAGAATGGGTCACTGCCCAACAGCGATGGTATACACCTGTATGCCGATGGCTCAAAGATGGACACTAGAGTTGTTGGCGGGGTTTTTGTCTGAGCACTGGGGTAAAGCAGTAAAATTTCGTCATGTCGACTACTGTAGCGTGTTCTATGCGGAGGTAATGGCAATCCAGTAGGTTCTGCCATGGCTGAAAGAGAATAAGATATCTGGTGATGTTATCTATAATTTTACCGACAGTCAGGCAGCGATAAGGTGCATGGAATCGACCGTCACCACATCCTGGGTGGTAAATGACTGTCACCAAACTTTTAATGAGATGGCAGAGCAATCTTTGATAAATCTGTGCTAGGTAACAGGCCACAGAGATGTTCCAGGGAACTGCCGCGTGGATGAGCTTGCTCGCCTGGGCACTAAAGTGGTTATTACACCTGGAAAGGCAAGTGTGGGTATGCATTTGGCTACCGGAAAACTTATGCTTTTCAGGGATGCTATTGAGCATGTCAATAAAAGGTGGGAGGAGAGGTCGAATTGTATTATTGCAAGACATATTAGGCCTAAGTTTCACCTAAGGAATTCAAATAGTTGTGCGAATAACATAAAAAACAGCGGATACTTGCAAGACGACGTGGAGCTTTCCAATACTCTTTGGAAAGATAACAAAGTTGTTGCGATGCTTTCAACATTTGCTGGAAAGGAACCGGAATCGGAAGTGAGAAGATATGACCGGAAAACAAAAACAATTACGAAAATCAAATGTCCTGCCGTAATCGGAGATTACAATAACCACATGGGTGGAGTAGACGTGATGGTTTTATAGGAAGGTATAGGATCACCATAAAATCTAGGAAATGGTACAGACGAATATAACCTTTTGGATATGACCTGCATCAACTCCTGGATTCTATACAAACAAGCATGTCAATCAAAAGGCATTGTTCCAAAAAGGATTTTAGATTCGAATTAGCACAAACTTTGTGTCAAATTGATTTCGCTGGCAAGACCAGCAGAAAACCAAATCCTTCTTCACCATCGGTTGCAAGCCAACACGAAGCAAAGAAGAAAAAGTCGACTACAACTCAACCTATGCCACGATGGTATATGCCACTTTCCAGAAGTGGTAGGCAATCGAACACGATGCAAACTTCCCGGCCGGTTAGGACAGACCTTTATAAAATGTAAAAAATGCAATATGGCTTTATGTTTAAATAGCCAAAGGAACTGTTTTTTACAGGTTCATACTATATAATATTTTTTTTTATATTTTTTTTTATATTTTTTTTTTATGGCAGATAGAACAAAGCTCAGGGGATGCCCCCTATCCATGCAAATCATTCGTTGGTTTAGAAGGGTAAAGGTTAGTGGGAAGGGGAAAAGTGGGAGTAGTGTCGATTTACACCTCTTTTAAAAGCATCGACGTTATAAGTGGGTGGGAAAACATGCGCAGGGAGACTATTCCACAATTTCCATATTTACCTAATAATTATGTTATTATTTAGCTAAAAATTAATAATAATTAAATTTAATATTAATTTATTTAAGTAATTTAACTTATAACTTATAAAAATGAAAAAATAATTAATAGGAAATAAATAATTTAAACACAAAAAATATTTTTCATTTACAAGCACGTTTTTATGCGCTGGCGGGCAGTGATGGATATTTAAATCAACTAGTTTTTTTAAAAATTTGGCAGTAAAATAAAAAAAAATTAAGTGGCAAGATAAAGGCATTACACTTGTCTTGTCGCGTTTTGCTTTGCTTGCGACGTACGCGTGGCCGCTTGTGCAGCTGACCCTCCTACACTTCCTTACAGTGGGTGGCGATGACAATAATCCGCATGGATTCCGCTAATTTACGTGGCTTGAGGGCGAACTTTTTCGCGGTCCATGCGCATATTTGTACCCACCAACCGCATGTAACGGCACTAAGTGAGACACAGGTGTCTGAGGGTGCAGATCCACTGGATTTTCACAGGCATGGGTACCATTTACTGCCATTGTTTTCACCACACAGAGGCATCACCTTATACATTCGCAGTGATGTTGCGTACCAGTGTCAGCGACACCTTTGCACGACGGATGCCGAATTTAGCTCCATGTGGGTTAAGTTCAAAATCCAGTCGCACATACTGCACTTCTGCTTCATTTATAGAAGCCCGGGTCTAGGGAGGTTGCCCACTTTTGATAAACTGGACAGTCTCTCTGATTCGATTTCTAAAATTCTGGAATCGTATCCGAACAGTAAAATGGTTGTTGCTGGTGATTTCAATGTTCATAATTCCAATTGGTTACGTCATTCGAGTCACAAAACACCTGAGGGTTGGATGTTGAATTATTTGCTGAGTCTAATAATTTGACTCAATTAGTGAAGAAACCAACGCACTTTCCCTGCGTTGATGGGCAGAACCAAAATATTCTGGACCTTTTTCTAACTTCACATCACAGCAAGTATGATGTGAATGTTCTTGCACCTCTTGGTAATTCGGACCACGCTACAATTTCTGCTACCTTCCAATATTCTAGTCTTCAATCCGCTCATCAGCCAGCTCCGAAGCGGACAGTGTGGCTTTATGAGAAGGATAATTGGGATGCGCTGAACTTCTTTTACAGCCGTTTCAATTAGCAATTGCGTTTAAGGGATAGAAACATAAAAGCTGCAGCGAAATTGGTAGAAAATATAATTTTAATTGGTATGAGGTATTTCATACCCAATAAAAGAATTTCCATTAAACCAAAAGACCATTCCTGGTTTAATGCGACTTGCAGACAAGCCCTCAGGTCTAAAGAGGAAGCATTTAGCAATTTAAACAACACTGCTGATACTAAACTGCTGCGCAATCAGGCCAGAAATAGGTGCAATACCACTCTAAAGCGCGAAAAGTTCTCTACGAACAGCGCCTTAGACGTAGAGTTCTTGAATACCATAAGGGTAGCAAGAACTTTTGGTCGATCGTGGGGAGAGTGAAGAATCAGACGCGCTCGTCTATTCCAACTCTCCTCAAGGATGATCAGATCTTCACTCACTCGGTTGATAAGGCAAACTTATTAGCCAAAATGTTTGCTGAAAACTGCTCTTTTCCTGAGAGCAGCCAACCACTGCTCGCGGTCGATGGTGTATCTCATGCTATGCCTGAGATGCATTTTCGAACGCGAGCTGTTAAAAGAGTGCTTGCAGACCTCAATGTCAACAAATCCTCGGGACCGGATGGCATTTCAGCCCATGTGTTGAGAAAGTGCACCTCAACACTGGCTCGCCCATTGCGCAATCTCTTTAATTTATCATTTACTTCAGGAGATTTTCGCACTTCCCGGAAGATGGCCCATGTGCAGCCAGTTCCCAAAAAAGGTGAGGCTACGAATCCTGCCAATAGCCGGCCTATAGCCATCTGCTCAGTGCTCTCCAAAGTCATGGAGAGCATTGTAAATTTTAACTTGATGAGGTACCTAGAGAGCAACGAGTTGATCAGCGATCGCCAGTACGGCTTCCGTGCTCACCGTTCCACCGGCAATCTGATGGCGTTTCTCACTGAGCGGTGGAGCAGTTGTATTCACCGGTTCGGTGAGAGCAAGGTTGTTGCTCTGGATATCTCCAAGGAATTTGACCGGGTGTGGCATAAAGCACTCGTGTCTAAACTGGCTGCTTATGATGTCGGTAATACTTTCACTCGATGGATATCGAGTTTCCTCAGCGGCCGTTCTATTCGGGTTGTGATAGACGGCTTTGCTTCCGAAGAGCACTCCATTAATGCTGGAGTTCCGCAGGGTTCGGTCCTGTCTCCAACTCGTTTTCTCATTTTTATCAATGACCTTCTGTCATTGACATCAAACCCCGTATACTCGTTTGCTGATGACAGCAGCATTTGTCATTCATATTCATTCTCCAGGCGTCCTTCTATTCTGGAGATCACTAGAAAACGCAGAAATATAGAATGGCGCAGAATTATCACTCCAGTCTGACCTCAACAAAATCCAGGAGTGAGGTTGAGCGAATCGGGTCGATTTTAATGCGCGGAAGACCCAATGCTGTTTGTTGACCCACAAACGTCTGGCGGGTGACAACTTCCCACCTCTAAATATGGGTGGTGTGGATATTAATGAGTCGGAGGCTCTTGATGTTCTGGGCTTGTCAATCCAATGTGATCTTCGCTGGAACGATCACATCTTTGACGTGTCGGAAGTGGCAGCCAAGTGCTTAGGCTTTCTTAAACGGTGTAAGAAATACTTCACTCCAACCGATCTTCGTTGTATCTACAACACCTATATCCGTGCGAAAGTGGAGTACAATTCGCATATATGGTCGAGAGCTTCGCAAACATATCTTCAGCTTCTGAACCTTGCCCAATGTCGTGCGTTAAAACTTATAGGGGACAGTAGGGTATCCAGCTCTATTGAAACCTTGGAGCGTCGTCGTGATGTCGGGTGTGTATCATGAAATTACCGTTACATTCATGGTAAATGTTCCTCTGAAGTAGCCGGCCTGATTCCTCCGGTTCAGGTATTTAGCAAAACTACTCGGCTTTCCAGGGGTGTGCACCCCTTTTATGTCGCGATTCCGTTCCAATGAACCACGCATTACCGTGGGGAGTCGTTTTTTGGTTGCGTCATTAGATTATGGAATAATCTCCCTGCGAATGTCTTCCCGCCCACTTACAGCGTCGAAACCTTTAAGCGAAGTGTCACTACTCCCTCTTTCCCCTTCCCACTAATCTGTCCTCCCTTCGGAACCAACAAATGCTTTGCATGGAGGGGGCATCCCCTGAGCTTGGTTTCATCTGCCATAAAAGAAAACGAAGATCGGTTGGAGTGAATTATTTCTTACACCGCTTAAGAAAGCCTAAGTACTTGGCTGCTTCTTTCGACACGTCAAAGATGTGATCGTTCCAGCGAAGATCGCATTGGATTGACAAGCCCAGAACATCAAGAGCCTCCGACTAATTAATATCCACACCACCCATATTTAGAGGTGGGAAGTTGTCACCCGCCAGACGTTTGTGGGTCAACAAACAGCATTGGGTCTTCCGCGTATTAAAATCGACCCGATTCGCTCGACCCCACTCCTGGATTTTGTTGAGGTCAGATTTGAGTGTGTCATTCATAATTCTGCGTTTTCTAGTGATCTCCAGAATAGAAGGACGCCTGGAGAATGAATATGAATGACAACTGCTGGTGTCATCAGCAAACGAGTAGACGGGGTTTGATGTCAATAACAGAAGGTCATTGATAAAAATAAGAAAAAGAGTTGGAGACAGGAGCGAACCCTGCGGAACTCCAGCATTAATAGAGTGCTCTTCGGAAGCAAAGCCATCTATCACAACCCGAATAGAACGGCCGCTGAGGAGACTCGATATCCAACGAGTGAAAATATTACCGACACCATAAGCAGTCAATTTAGACACGAGTGCTTTATGCCACACCCGGTCAAAGGCCCGGTCAAATCCGGAGCAACAACCTTCCTCTCACCGTACTGGTGAATACAACTGTTCCACCGCTCAGTGAGAAACGCCATCAGATTACCGGTGGAACGGTGAGCACGGAAGCCGTACTGGAGATCGCTGATCAACTCGTTGGTCTCTAAATACCTCATCAGATTAAAATTTACAATGCTCTTCTTTACTTTGGATTGCACTGAGCAGATTGCTATGGGCCGGTAATTTGCAGGATTCGTAGCCTCCCCTTTTTTGGGAACTCACTGCACATTGGTAATCTTCCAGGAAGTGTTGAGGCGCATTTTCTCAACACATGGGCCGAAATGCCATCCGGTCCCGAGGACTTGTTGACATTGAGATCTGCCAGCACTCTGCAAGCACCCTTTTAACAACTTGCGTCCGAAAATGCATCTCAGGCATAGCATGAGATACACCATCGACCGTGGGCAGTGGTTGGCTACTCTGAGAAATTAAGCACTATGCAAGATATAAGGAATTAAAGACTCCAGATATTAAAGATTATGCAAAAAATCGTACAATATTTATTTAAATAAAGTGAAGTCCAGTTTGCTCTCGGATCATTTTGGAACTTCGTAAATATGAAAAGGAAGAGTGTTTAGAAGCTAGTCTTCTCATTAGAAGCTAGATCAACAAATATCCAGCGACACTAAAACTATTTGCAACCTCTTTGCTAAATTTTTGAAACCTACATATTCATTAGAACCATATAATTTATCAAATTACACATTTAATATTTCTTCGGGTTCCATTACGATACCAATAATAGATGTGCAGATATTGTTAAACGCCCTAAAGTCCATTAATTATAATTACAATCCTGGACCAGATAACAAATGGCATTTGCTCGATATCATCCAGTAGTATTTAATTATACTATTGGCAATCATAACCTGTATCGATTGGGATCTTCTACATCTCGGCGTACTTCTCGACCGGAAGCTGCACAATGATACTCACATCAACCGGATAACTAGTAGAGCCAATAGCGTTTTGGGTTTTATAAAGCGTTGGGCTAAAGAATTGATGACCCTTATATTACTAAAACTTTATACACTACGCTGGTTCGTCCAATAGTAGAGTATGACTCGCCGGTTTGGAGCTCGAACTTCAGGCGCTTTATCTCCGTAATTGAATCTGTCCAAAAGCAGTTCCTGCCCTTTTGTCTAAGGAAAATTTGATGGAATCCGTCTTTACACTTACCACCATATGACTCCCGACTTAAGCCTCCCCTCCCTCTATCAACCCTCTTAAAGGAGCTCGTGCTATCAGCACAAAAAGCTTTGACGCTTAGCAGCTCCTGAACTCTGATATAGAAAAAAAAATCTCCACTGGTTGATCGACATACCAGACAGAAAGGATTGAGAGAATGGGTCACTGCCCAACAGCGATGGTATACACCTGTATGCCGATGGCTCAAAGATGGACACTAGAGTTGTTGGCGGGGTTTTTGTCTGAGCACTGGGGTAAAGCAGTAAAATTTCGTCATGTCGACTACTGTAGCGTGTTCTATGCGGAGGTAATGGCAATCCAGTAGGTTCTGCCATGGCTGAAAGAGAATAAGATATCTGGTGATGTTATCTATAATTTTACCGACAGTCAGGCAGCGATAAGGTGCATGGAATCGACCGTCACCACATCCAGGGTGGTAAATGACTGTCACCAATCTTTTAATGAGATGGCAGAGCAATCTTTGATAAATCTGTGCTAGGTAACAGGCCACAGAGATGTTCCAGGGAACTGCCGCGTGGATGAGCTTGCTCGCCTGGGCACTAAAGTGGTTATTACACCTGGAAAGGCAAGTGTAGGTATGCATTTGGCTACCGGAAAACTTATGCTTTTCAGGGATGCTATTGAGCATGGCAATAAAAGGTGGGAGGAAAGGTCGAATTGTATTATTGCAAGACATATTAGGCCTAAGTTTCACCTAAGGAATTCAAATAGTTGTGCGAATAACATAAGAAACAGCGGATACTTGCAAGACGACATGGAGCTTTCCAATACTCTTTGGAAAGATAACAAAGTTGTTGCGATGCTTTCAACATTTGCTGGAAAGGAACCGGAATCGGAAGTGAGATGATATGACCGGAAAACAAAAACAATTACGAAAATCAAATGTCCTGCCGTAATCGGAGATTACAATAACCACATGGGTGGAGTAGACGTGATGGTTTTATAGGAAGGTATAGGATCCTTTTGGATATGACCTGCATCAACTCCTGGATTCTATACAAACAAGCATGTCAATCAAAAGGCATTGTTCCAAAAAGTCAGGCGGATTTTAGATTCGAATTAGCACAAACTTTGTGTCAAATTGATTTCGCTGGCAAGACCAGCAGAAAACCAAATCCTTCTTCACCATCGGTTGCAAGCCAACATGAAGCAAAGAAGAAAAAGTCGACTACAACTCAACCTATTCTGTCCATTGACCTGCGCCACGATGGTATATGCCACTTTCCAGAAGTGGTAGGCAATCGGACACGATGCAAACTTCCCGGCCGGTTAGGGCAGACCTTTATAAAATGTAAAAAATGCAATATGGCTTTATGTTTAAATAGCCAAAGGAACTGTTTTTTACAGGTTCATACTATATAATATTTTTTTTTATATTTACCTAATAATTATGTTATTATTTAGCTAAAAATTAATAATAATTAAATTTAATATTAATTTATTTAAGTAATTTAACTTATAACTTATAAAAATGAAAAAATAATTAATAGGAAATAAATAATTTAAACACAAAAAATATTTTTCATTTACAAGCACGTTTTTATGCGCTGGCGGGCAGTGATGGATATTTAAATCAACTAGTTTTTTTTTAAAATTTGGCAGTAAAATAAAAAATAAAGTGGCAAGGTAAAGGCATTACACTTGTCTTGTCGCGTTTTGCTTTGCTTGCGACGTACGCGTGGCCGCTTGTACAGCTGACCCTCCTACACTTCCTTACAGTGGGTGGCGATGACAATAATCCGCATGGATTCCGCTAATTTACGTGGCTTGAGGGCGAAGTTTTTCGCGGTCCATGCGCATATTTGTACCCACCAACCGCATGTAACGGCACTAAGTGAGACACAGGTGTCTGAGGGTGCAGATCCACTGGATTTTCACAGGCATGGGTACCATTTACTGCCATTGTTTTCACCACACAGAGGCATCGCCTTATACATTCGCAGTGATGTTGCGTACCAGTGTCAGCGACACCTTTGCACGACGGATGCCGAATTTAGCTCCATGTAGGTTAAGTTCAAAATCCAGTCGCACATACTGCACTTCGGCTTCATTTATAGAAGCCCGGGTCTAGGGAGGTTGCCCACTTTTGATAAAGTGGACAGTCTCTCTGATTCGATTTCTAAAATTCTGGAATCGTATCCGAACAGTAAAATGGTTGTTGCTGGTGATTTCAATGTTCATAATTCCAATTGGTTACGTCATTCGAGTCACAAAACACCTGAGGGTTTGTATGTTGAATTATTTGCTGAGTCTAATAATTTGACTCAATTAGTGAAGAAACCAACGCACTTTCCCTGCGTTGATGGGCAGAACCAAAATATTCTGGACCTTTTTCTAACTTCACATCACAGCAAGTATGATGTGAATGTTCTTGCACCTCTTGGTAATTCGGACCACGCTACAATTTCTGCTACCTTCCAATATTCTAGTCTTCAATCCGCTCATCAGCCAGCTCCGAAGCGGACAGTGTGGCTTTATGAGAAGGATAATTGGGATGCGCTGAACTTCTTTTACAGCCGTTTCAATTAGCAATTGTGTTTTAGGGATAGAAACATAAAAGCTGCAGCGAAATTGGTAGAAAATATAATTTTAATTGGTATGAGGTATTTCATACCCAATAAAAGAATTTCCATTAAACCAAAAGACCATTCCTGGTTTAATGCGACTTGCAGACAAGCCCTCAGGTCTAAAGAGGAAGCATTTAGCAATTTAAACAACACTGCTGATACTAAACTGCTGCGCAATCAGGCCAGAAATAGGTGCAATACCACTCTAAAGCGCGAAAAGTTCTCTACGAACAGCGCCTTAGACGTAGAGTTCTTGAATACCATAAGGGTAGCAAGAACTTTTGGTCGATCGTGGGGAGAGTGAAGAATCAGACGCGCTCGTCTATTCCAACTCTCCTCAAGGATGATCAGATCTTCACTCACTCGGTTGATAAGGCAAACTTATTAGCCAAAATGTTTGCTGAAAACTGCTCTTTTCCTGAGAGTAGCCAACCACTGCTCGCGGTCGATGGTGTATCTCATGCTATGCCTGAGATGCATTTTCGAACGCGAGCTGTTAAAAGAGTGCTTGCAGACCTCAATGTCAACAAATCCTCGGGACCGGATGGCATTTCAGCCCATGTGTTGAGAAAGTGCACCTCAACACTGGCTCGCCCATTGCGCAATCTCTTTAATTTATCATTTACTTCAGGAGTTTTTCGCACTTCCTGGAAGATGGCCCATGTGCAGCCAGTTCCCAAAAAAGGTGAGGCTACGAATCCTGCAAATAGCCGGCCTATAGCCATCTGCTCAGTGCTCTCCAAAGTCATGGAGAGCATTGTAAATTTTAACTTGATGAGGTATCTAGAGAGCAACGAGTTGATCAGCGATCGCCAGTACTGCTTCCGTGCTCACCGTTCCACCGGCAATCTGATGGCGTTTCTCACTGAGCGGTGGAGCAGTTGTATTCACCGGTTCGATGAGAGCAAGGTTGTTGCTCTGGATATCTCCAAGGAATTTGACCGGGTGTGGCATAAAGCACTCGTGTCTAAACTGGCTGCTTATGATGTCGGTAATACTTTCACTCGATGGATATCGAGTTTCCTCAGCGGCCGTTCTATTCGGGTTGTGATAGACGGCTTTGCTTCCGAAGAGCACTCCATTAATGCTGGAGTTCCGCAGGGTTCGGTCCTGTCTCCGACACTTTTTCTTATTTTCATCAATGACCTTCTGTCATTGACATCAAACCCCGTCTACTCGTTTGCTGATAACAGCAGCATTTGTCATTCATATTCATTCTCCAGGCGCCCTTCCATTCTGTAGATCACTAGAAGACGCAGAATTATGAATAACACACTCCAATCCGACCTCAACAAAATCCAGGAGTGGGGTCGTGCGAATCGGGTCGAATTTAATGCGCGGAAGACCCAATGCTGTTTGTTAACCCACAAGCGTTTGGTGGGTGACAACTTCCCACCTCTAAATATGGCTTGTGTATATATTAATGAGTCGGTGGCTCTTGATGTTCTGGGCATGTCAATCCAATGTGATCTTCGCTGGAACGATCACATCTTTGACGTGTCGGAAGAGGCAGCCAAGTGCTTAGGCTTTCTTAAACGGTGTAAGAAATACTTCACTCCAACCGATCTTCGTTGTATCTACAACACCTATATCCGTGCGAAAGTGGAGTACAATTCGCATATATGGTCGAGAGCTTCGCAAACATATCTTCAGCTTCTGAACCTTGTCCAATGTCGTGCGTTAAAACTTATAGGGGACAGTAGGGTGTCCAGTTCTACTGAAACCTTGGAGCGTCGTCGTGATGTAGGGTGTGTATCATGAAATTACCGTTACATTCATGGTAAATGTTCCTCTGAAGTAGCCGGCCTGATTCCTCCGGTTCAGGTATTTAGCAAAACTACTCGGCTTTCCAGGGGGGTGCACCCCTTTTATGTCGCGATTCCGTTCCAACGAACCACGCATTACCGCGGGGAGTCGTTTTTTGGTTCCGTCATTAGATTATGGAATAATCTCCCTGCGAATGTCTTCCCGCCCACTTACAGCGTCGAAACCTTTAAGCGAAGTGTCACTACTCCCTCTTTCCCCTTCCCACTAATCTGTCCTCCCTTCGGAACTAACAAATGCTTTGCATGGAGGGGGCATCCCCTGAGCTTGGTTTCATCTGCCATAAAAAAAACGTAGATCGGTTGGAGTGAAGTATTTCTTACACCGCTTAAGAAAGCCTAAGCACTTGGCTGCTTCTTTCGACACGTCAAAGATGTAATCGTTCCAGCGAAGATCGCATTGGATTGACAAGCCCAGAACATCAAGAGCCTCCGACTCATTAATATCCACACCACCCATATGTAGAGGTGGGAAGTTGTCACCCGCCAGACGTTTGTGGGTCAACAAACAGCATTGGGTCTTCCGCGTATTAAAATCGACCCGATTCGCTCGACCCCACTCCTGGATTTTGTTGAGGTCAGATTTGAGTGTGTCATTCATAATTCTGCGTTTTCTAGTGATCTCCAGAATAGAAGGACGCCTGGAGAATGAGTATGAATGACAACTGCTGGTGTCATCAGCAAACGAGTAGACGGGGTTTGATGTCAATAACAGAAGGTCATTGATAAAAATAAGAAAAAGAGTTGGAGACAGGAGCGAACCCTGCGGAACTCCAGCATTAATAGAGTGCTCTTCGGAAGCAAAGCCATCTATCACAACCCGAATAGAACGGCCGCTGAGGAGACTCGATACCCAACGAGTGAAAATATTACCGACACCATAAGCAGTCAATTTAGACACGAGTGCTTTATGCCACACCTGGTCAAAGGCCCGGTCAAATCCGGAGCAACAACCTTCCTCTCACCGTACTGGTGAATACAACTGTTCCACCGCTCAGTGAGAAACGCCATCAGATTACCGGTGGAACGGTGAGCACGGAAGCCGTACTGGCGATCGCTGATCAACTCGTTGCTCTCTAGATACCTCATCAGATTAAAATTTACAATGCTCTTCTTTACTTTGGATTGCACTGAGCAGATTGCTATGGGCCGGTAATTTGCAGGATTCGTAGCCTCCCCTTTTTTGGGAACTCACTGCACATTGGTAATCTTCCAGGAAGTGTTGAGGCGCATTTTCTCAACACATGGGCCGAAATGACATCCGGTCCCGAGGACTTGTTGACATTGCGATCTGCCAGCACTCTGCAAGCACCCTTTTAACAACTTGCGTCCGAAAATGCATCTCAGGCATAGCATGAGATACACCATCGACCGTGGGCAGTGGTTGGCTACTCTGAGGAATTAAACACTATGCAAGATATAAGGAATTAAAGACTCCAGATATTAAAGATTATGCAAAAAATCGTACAATATTTATTTAAATAAAGTGAAGTCCAGTTTGCTCTCGGATCATTTTGGAACTTCGTAAATATGAAAAGGAAGAGTGTTTAGAAGCTAGCCTTCTCATTAGAAGCTAGATCAACAAATATCCAGCGACACTAAAACTATTTGCAACCTCTTTGCTAAATTTTTGAAACCTACATATTCATTGGAACCATATAATTTATCAAATTACACATTTAATATTTCTTCGGGTTCCATTACGATACCAATAATAGATGTGCAGATATTGTTAAACGTCCTAAAGTCCATTAATTATAATTACAATCCTGGACCAGATAACATTCCATCATGTATTTTAAAATTTTGCGCTGATGAATTAGCGTCGCCTGTAGCAGCACTTTTTGATTACTCGCTTCGATCTGGCTATTTCCCTAAAATATGGAAGTCTTATTATGTTATTCCCCTGCACAAGTCTGGAAATAGATGCAACATAAATAATTATCGTGGCATTGCTAAGTTCAGTGCGCTACCTAAACCCTTTGAGAAGATAATTACGTGCCAAATCTCAAGAAGTGTTAATACACTGACTTCTCCGGAGCAACACGGATTTCGTCCATGAAAATCATCCACGACTAATCTGTCAGAATTCGTCTCGAAAACTTTTAAGAACTTCAGTACCGGTAAACAAAGAGGTGTAATTTCGGATCGATCGTTGTTATCCCAGTCTAACAAAAATCACACGGTTGTATACTTTTTTCAAGAATTTATTAAGCTGATTTCAAGGATTAATAAAGCTAATTCCAAGAATTGAGAAGACAATAAGGTTTGGAATCTATGCTAAATTTTGACGAATATTGTGTAAGATTTCAACATATTCTTTGAAGTTTTTACATTAATTCATTTAAATTTTGGATATGTTTCCAATTCGTAGCAAATTCGAGTCAATCCACAATTCGAAACCAAGCAATAAGAAACAACAGAAAGAACAACAAGGTGAACTTCAAATAAATACAAGCAACAACATCAACAAGGAGAGCTTCATATTCGAACCAAAGCAACAAGCAACAACAACAAGAACAACAAGGCGAGTTCCGTATTTCTTAAAATAACAACTCCGCGCTTCAGAACATGGATGCGAAGTTACAGCTCGAACCGCTCCCTTAATGTTTACATTAAATTTCACTGCACTTCAGAACCAGCTTTTAAAAAACCGTCCGGCAGCTGCCAGCCGTCAGCCGTCAGTCCGTCCGCCAGGCCACCAGGGTTGCCAGCTCTCGAAAATCCCACAAAAAATTCCCAATAATATTTTTAAAAATAAAAAAAATAAAAATAAAAAAAACCAAAAAAGTTTGTTTTTTCTCTATCAGGCATTCTCTATCAGCTATGATTTTACCAGTTATTGTTGTGGTCCAGAAACGCCATATATATATGTATATATATATATATATACATACACACACACACACACACACACACACACACACACACACACACACACACACACACACACACACACACACATATATATATATATATATACCTACCTTACACTCGAGTAATTAAAAAAATAATAACTTCGCCAGTATATAACTTTTGCATAAGTAGGCAGACCATGACCATTTTTAGAAAACACGTTGGTAAAGCCTCTGGAGGCATATATATATATATATATATATATATATATATATATATATATATATATATATATATATATATATATATATATATATATATATATATATATATATATGCCTCCAGAGGCTTTACCAACCTGTTTTCTAAAAATGGTCATGGTCTGCCTACTTATGCAAAAGTTATATACTGGCGAAGTTATTATTTCTTTAGTTACTCGAGTGTAAGGTATTTAGACTTCGGCCTTGAAGACCAGCAACACGTGGCATAATGGTATCCATATTTTGACTTAATCGCAAAAGTGTTCTTATACTGGCGTAGTTTTGAGTATCCTCTTAACATTTCGTCGAAATGTTCCTCAAGTATTTTTTCCTATGGGTTATTAGTATTTTTCTCTTTGGTATTTATCCTGCTTATTTGATAGTCAATTGTTTATTTTTTTCTAATAACGCACGTGTCCAATTCAGAATTTCCAGCCACGCGTTGGTCTCAACAATAAATTGTGAATTTCTTACATTAATTGGATTAGATTTCCCCCGACGTGTTGTAAAAATACATTCTTTTTAATTCATATAATAAAATCATCAACCAATATGCTTTATTAAAATTACTGCGGTGCTAAAAGACAGGCATCAAATTTCCTCAAACATCACCATGCTTCAGGCCATGCATGCAAAACCACAATTCGATGCGTCACTACACTTCTAAAGCAGCTTCTAAAAAGTAATTAAAGCAATTAAATTAACAACAACTACAACACTATCCCCTGCTTACGCAGCCTCTGCTTAGGCAGCCCATACCCGCACCCACACTCATTCCGACATCCCTGTGCCCTAAAAATATTAAAACAACAACAACAAAACACTGGCCAACCAACCTAACCTATCCAACAAGAAGGCATCTCTATCGCTTCATAATAAACGCCAAACTAACTTTAAAGAAGCTAACAACATCTCTTATTGAAATTGAGGCTATTCTGAATTCTCGACCTATATCACCATTGTCAATCGAATTCAATAATTTCGAAGCTTTAACACCAGACCATTTTTCAGTTGGCGGTCTTCTAAACTCTATACATGAACCAATTGTTGACTCTATACAAGAACCATATTACCTATCTTAAGAGAGGGAAAAGGATAACTCTAACAAAACAACAATTCTGAAGGAAATGGTCAATAGAATATTTAAATGAAATGCTACAACATCATCGTTGGACTACAAAAGAAAATAATATTCAAAAGACCCTAGTTTTAATCCACGACGACAACGTACCATCAAAACAACGGGCATTCGGAAGAGTCGTCGTAACCATCCAAGGCAGTGATCGAAAAATTAGGATTGCTGACATCAGGAAAGCAAATGGAACTTTCCGTTGCCCAATACGGAATTTTGCACTTTCATTAAATCCTTGAAAGCTGGTGCTTTCAACGCCTCCGGAATATTGGATTATTTGCTTGTAGTTGTTTATATATTTTAATTTCAATAATTTTCTGAATATTGAAGTAATTGAGTAGTAGTAAACTTACTAAAATTACTTTTGAGTATGTTTTGAATGTTTGCAACAATGAATTTCTAAAACCTTGTGCAAAAAATTTGCAAATCTATAAGCCGTATTTTTTTGGCAATGAAACAACTTAAGACCTTCTTCCAGACAGACTTATCGACACTTGAACACTCCACTCATTTGGACTTTCCAAGCAATAAACAAAAACAACGACATTGTGTGCCTTGGCCGTCCCTCTAAAAACGATAATTAGAAATGAAATAGATAATTTTAAACCTGATAAAAATGTGGAAGTTTATCTCCTTAATCTTCATTTATTTTTTTAACAGAAAGGACAATTCTTGGCTTACGGAAAAAGTATCGTAATGGAACCCGAAGAAATATTAAATGTGTAATTTGATAAATTATATGGTTCTAATGAATATGTAGGTTTAAAAAATTTACCAAAGAGGTTGCAAATAGTTTGAGTGTCGCTGGATATTTGTTGATCTAGCTTCTAATGAGAAGGCTAGCTTCTAAACAATATTCGTTTACATATTTACGAAGTTCCAAAATGATCCGAGAGCAAACTGGACTTCACTTTATTTAAATATATATTGTACGATTCTTTGCATAGTCTTTAATATCTGGAGTCTTTAATTCCTTATATCTTGCATAGTCTTTAATTCCTAAGAGTAGCCAACCACTGCCCACGGTCGATGGTGTATCTCATGCTATGCCTGAGATGCATTTTCGAACGCGAGTTTTTAAAAGGATGCTTGCAGAGTGCTTGCAGATCTCAATGTCAACAAATCCTCGGGACCGGATGGCATTTCGGGCCATGTGTTGAGAAAATGCGCCTCAACACTTCCTGGAAGATTACCAATGTGCAGTCAGTCCCCAAAAAAGGGGAGGCTACGAATCCTGCAAATTACCGGCCCATAGCAATCTGCTCAGTGCTCTCCAAAGTAATGAAGAGCATTGTAAATTTTAATGTGATGAGGTATCTAGAGAGCAACGAGTTGATCAGCGATCGCCAGTACGGCTTCCGTGCTCACCGTTCCACCGGTGATCTGATGGCGTTTCTCACTGAGCGGTGCAACAGTTGTATTCACCAGTACGGTGAGAGGAAGGTTGTTGCTCCGGATTTGACCGGCCTTTGACCGGGCCTTTGACCGG
Organism: Sicus ferrugineus; assembly: GCA_922984085.1. Taxonomy (NCBI): domain Eukaryota; kingdom Metazoa; phylum Arthropoda; class Insecta; order Diptera; family Conopidae; genus Sicus; species Sicus ferrugineus. The sequence goes on from OV277348.1 coordinate 54,773,735, forward strand.
GTGTGGCATAAAGCACTCGTGTCTAAATTGACTGCTTATGGTGTCGGTAATATTTTCACTCGTTGGATATCGAGTTTCCTCAGCGGCCGTTCTATTCGGGTTGTGATAGATGGCTTTGCTTCCGAAGAGCACTCTATTAATGCTGGAGTTCCGCAGGGTTCGGTCCTGTCTCCGACACTTTTTCTTATTTTTATCAATGACCTTCTGTCATTGACATCAAACCCCGTCTACTCGTTTGCTGACGACACCAGCATTTGTCATTCATATTTATTTTCCAGGCGTCTTTCCACCTCTAAATATGGTTGGTGTGGATATTAATGAGTCGGAGGCTCTTGATGTTCTGGGCATGTCAATCCAATGCGATCTTCGCTGGAACGATCACATCTTTGACGTGTCGAAAGAAGCAGCCAAGTGCTTAGGCTTTCTTAAGCGGTGTAAGAAATACTTCACTCCAACCGATCTTCGTTTTTTTTATGGCAGATGAAACCAAGCTCACGGGATGCCCCCCTCCATGCAAAGCATTTGTTGGTTCTGAAGGGAGGACAGATTAATGGGAAGGGGAAAGAGAGAGTACTGACAATTCGCTTAAACGTTTGGACGCTGTAAGTGGGCGGGAAGACATTCGCAGGGAGATTATTCCATAATTTAATGACGCGACCGAAAAACGAATTGTCACCTTAATGCATGGTTCGTTGGAACGGTATCGCGACATGAAAGGGGTGCACGCCTTTGGAAAGCCGAGTAGTTTTGCTAAATACCTGAACCGGAGGAATCAGGCCGGCTACTTCAGAGGAACATTTACCATGAATGTAACGGTAATTTAATGATACACACCCTACATCACGACGACGCTCCCAGGTTTCAATAGAACTGGATACCCTACTGTCCCCTATAAGTTTTAACGCACGACATTGGACAAGGTTCAGAAGCTGAAGATATGTTTGCGAAGCTCTCAACCATATATGCGAATTGTACTCCACTTTCGCACGGATATAGGTGTTGTAGATACAACGAAGATCGGTTGGAGTGAAGTATTTCTTACACCGTTTAAGAAAGACTAAGCACTTGGCTGTCTCTTCCGACACGTCAAAGATGTGATCGTTCCAGCGAAGATCACATTGGATTGACATGCCCAGAACATCAAGAGCCACCGACTCATTAATATATACACAACCCATATTTAGAGGTGGGAAGTTGTCACCCACCAAACGCTTGTGGGTTAACAAACAGCATTGGGTCTTCCGCGCATTAAATTCGACCCGATTCGCACGACCCCATTCCTGGATTTTGTTGAGGTCGGATTGGATTGTGTTATTCATAATTCTGCGTCTTCTAGTGATCTACAGAATGGAAGGGCGCCTGGAGAATGAATATGAATGACAAATGCTGCTGTTATCAGCAAACGAGTAGACGGGGTTTGATGTCAATGACAGAAGGTCATTGATGAAAATAAGAAAAAGTGTCGGAGACAGGACCGAACCCTGCGGAACTCCAGCATTAATGGAGTGCTCTTCGGAAGCAAAGCCGTCTATCACAACCCGAATAGAACGGCCGCTGAGGAAACTCGATATCCATCGAGTGAAAGTATTACCGACATCATAAGCAGCCAGTTTAGACACGAGTGCTTTATGCCACACCCGGTCAAATTCCTTGGAGATATCCAGAGCAACAACCTTGCTCTCACCGAACCGGTGAATACAACTGCTCCACCGCTCAGTGAGAAACGCCATCAGATTGCCGGTGGAACGGTGAGCACGGAAGCCGTACTGGCGATCGCTGATCAACTCGTTGCTCTCTAGATACCTCATCAAGTTAAAATTTACAATGCTCTCCATGACTTTGGAGAGCACTGAGCAGATGTCTATAGGCCGGCTATTTGCAGGATTCGTAGCCTCACCTTTTTTGGGAACTGGCTGCACATGGGCCATCTTCCAGGAAGTGCGAAAATCTCCTGAAGTAAATGATAAATTAAAGAGATTGCGCAATGGGCGAGCCAGTGTTGAGGTGCACTTTCTCAACACATGGGCTGAAATGCCATCCGGTCCTGAGGATTTGTTGACATTGAGGTCTGCAAGCACTCTTTTAACAGCTCGCGTTCGAAAATGCATCTCAGGCATAGCATGAGATACACCATCGACCGCGAGCAGTGGTTGGCTACTCTCAGGAAAAGAGCAGTTTTCAGCAAACATTTTGGCTAATAAGTTTGCCTTATCAACCGAGTGAGTGAAGATCTGATCATCCTTGAGGAGAGTTGGAATAGACGAGCGCGTCTGATTCTTCACCCTCCCCACGATCGACCAAAAGTTCTTGCTACCCTTATGGTATTCAAGAACTCTACGTCTAAGGCGCTGTTCGTAGAGAACTTTTCGCGCTTTAGAGTGGTATTGCACCTATTTCTGGCCTGATTGCGCAGCAGTTTAGTATCAGCAGTGTTGTTTAAATTGCTAAATGCTTCCTCTTTAGACCTGAGGGCTTGTCTGCAAGTCGCATTAAACCAGGAATGGTCTTTTGGTTTAATGGAAATTCTTTTATTGGGTATGAAATACCTCATACCAATTAAAATTATATTTTCTACCAATTTCGCTGCAGCTTTTATGTTTCTATCCATAAAACGCAATTGCTAATTGAAACGGCTGTAAAAGAAGTTCAGCGCATCCCAATTATCCTTCTCATAAAGCCACACTGTCCGCTTCGGAGCTGGCTGATGAGCGGATTGAAGACTAGAATATTGGAAGGTAGCAGAAATTGTAGCGTGGTCCGAATTACCAAGAGGTGCAAGAACATTCACATCATACTTGCTGTGATGTGAAGTTAGAAAAAGGTCTAGAATATTTTGGTTCTGCCCATCAACGCAGGGAAAGTGCGTTGGTTTCTTCACTAATTGAGTCAAATTATTAGACTCAGCAAATAATTCAACATACAAATCCTCAGGTGTTTTGTGACTCGAATGACGTAACCAATTGGAATTATGAACATTGAAATCACCAGCAACAACCATTTTACTGTTCGGATACGATTCCAGAATTTTAGAAATCGAATCAGAGAGACTGTCCACTTTATCAAAAGTGGGCAACCTCCCTAGACCCGGGCTTCTATAAATGAAGCAGAAGTGCAGTATGTGCGACTGGATTTTGAACTTAACCTACATGGAGCTAAATTCGGCATCCGTCGTGCAAAGGTGTCGCTGACATTGGTACGCAACATCACTGCGAATGTATAAGGCGATGCCTCTGTGTGGTGAAAACAATGGCAGTAAATGGTACCCATGCCTGTGAAAATCCAGTGGATCTGCACCCTCAGACACCTGTGTCTCACTTAGTGCCGTTACATGCGGTTGGTGGGTACAAATATGCGCATGGACCGCGAAAAAGTTCGCCCTCAAGCCACGTAAATTAGCGGAATCCATGCGGATTATTGTCATCGCCACCCACTGTAAGGAAGTGTAGGAGGGTCAGCTGTACAAGCGGCCACGCGTACGTCGCAAGCAAAGCAAAACGCGACAAGACAAGTGTAATGCCTTTACCTTGCCACTTTATTTTTTATTTTACTGCCAAATTTAAAAAAAAAACTAGTTGATTTAAATATCCATCACTGCCCGCCAGCGCATAAAAACGTGCTTGTAAATGAAAAATATTTTTTGTGTTTAAATTATTTATTTCCTATTAATTATTTTTTCATTTTTATAAGTTATAAGTTAAATTACTTAAATAAATTAATATTAAATTTAATTATTATTAATTTTTAGCTAAATAATAACATAATTATTAGGTAAATATAAAAAAAAATATTATGTAGTATGAACCTGTAAAAAACAGTTTCTTTGGCTATTTAAACATAAAGCCATATTGCATTTTTTACATTTTATAAAGGTCTGTCCTAACCGGCCGGGAAGTTTGCATCGTGTCCGATTGCCTTCCACTTCTGGAAAGTGGCATATACCATCGTGGCGCAGGTCAATGGACAGAATAGGTTGAGTTGTAGTCGACCTTTTCTTCTTTGCTTCATGTTGGCTTGCAACCGATGGTGAAGAAGGATTTGGTTTTCTGCTGCGCTTGCCAGCAAAATCAATTTGACACAAAGTTTGTGCTAATTCGAATCTAAAATCCGCTTGACTTTTTGGAACAATGCCTTTTGATTGACATGCTTGTTTGTATAGAATCCAGGAGTTGATGCAGGTCATATCCAAAGGGTGATATTCGTCTGTACCATTTCCTAGATTTTATGGTGATCCTATACCTTCCTATAAAACCATCACGTCTACTCCACCCATGTGGTTATTGTAATCTCCGATTACGGCAGGACATTTGATTTTCGTAATTGTTTTTGTTTTCCGGTCATATCTTCTCACTTCCGATTCCGGTTCCTTTCCAGCAAATGTTGAAAGCATCGCAACAACTTTGTTATCTTTCCAAAGAGTATTGGAAAGCTCCACGTCGTCCAAAGTGGTGACCATTTCTACTGCTGATCCTCGAGGTTTCTTTTGGAATTCGCTCTCTTCGGGAAGTTTGCATTTGGGAATTCTGTTTCGTCTTATTGTACCCAGACAGTGGATGCCTTGTTTTCGTAAATATACAAAAAGTGGCAACGACGTGTAATAATTGTCGCAGTACAATTTGTAATTCTTGTCCTTTGGCACTTGGCGACATAGCCTAACTACAACATTAGCACTCGCCCCCAAATCAACCTCATGTGTAAGGCGCCTCGGCACTTTATTTTCTTCTCCCGAATATATTTCAAAATTGTAGGCGAACCCAGATATCCCACAAAACACAAAGAGTTTATAGCCCCATTTATGTGGTTTTTGTGGCATATACTGCTTTAGATGATGCCGAGCTTTCGTGGCACACATTTGTTCATCCACACACAAGCGTTCCTCCATTGGAATTTTACAGAAATTTTTGTTGAGGGCTTCTATTATTGGCCTCAGCTTGTGGAGTTTATCATGTTTGTCGTCCTTTCGATCAGTTATATAGGTGGAATTATCATTGAAGTGGAGAATGCGTTTTAACTTTTCAAACTGTTTCATTGGCATTGCAGCTTTTACTAAATCCGAACCCATGCTAGAGCTCCAATAGGAACGTGTGTTGGGGCATTTGATCACAGATGCAAAAACTGCTATAGCGGTATATTAAAAAAATGCAATAAAATACAACGATATCTGACTGAATAACCCTTGTAATGGTCTTTGGAAAAGTCAGGTAAACCAATTTGCAAACGGGTTATCTGTCATTTTTTTCGACCCATTAACGGTTTCGAAACCATTTACCATGATAAATGCGCTAAAAAATTCTGAGGAAAACTCATTACCTAAAACCCTTTACCTCATTTCAATTTATTACCGCTATAACGAGTTTATTGGCTCCCATAAATATATCACACCGCTTCAAAATCTTTATGCATTCGGCAAAGGCACACTGAAGAAAAGTATCATGTTATGCGCACTGATGAATATATGAATCGTCTTCATTTATGACCGCTGCTACTAAAGTATAATTATTTTATTCAAATTTTAAAGGCAATTAGCTAAAACAGCCATCAATCTTGCAAATTTATATTTTTATTGTAGGATTTTTGTGTATTTTGTACAAATAATTTTGGTTCAAACATTGTCAAAAATGAAAAATTCGCAAAAAAATATTTTTTCAGTTTGTCCGTGTTTTATATTTATTTATAATTTAAGAACAAAACTCAAAAGGTATTAGAAAGTTTAATTGATTAATTTTAAGAGATTATTTGCAGCGAACAATTAATTTTGCATCAACGTAGTGATTTTAGAGAGAATTTTTAAGACGATTCATATATGCATCAATTCCTGTTTAAGGATTAATATTCGGAGAGTTCACATCGGAAGAAAGAAAGGCATTATTTCACAACGAATTGCCCTCCCAGCTGTCAGTTCGCGAATCAAAACAAGTAAGAGTGTTGTCTTCGGCCTGGCCGAAATCTAAATACCCTACACCCGAGTAACTGAAAAAAATTATAATTTCGCCACTTAACAAGTTTTGTATAAGTAGGCGGACCACGCCCATTTCGGGTAAATGTTTTTGTAATGTCTCTAGGTACTGCTAGGTAGAATTACAAAGGTATTAATATTTTGAACCGTTTATGGGATATTGACAACTTTTGTATAAGTGGTCGGACCACGCCCATTTTTTGTGTACAAATTGATAATACGCGTAGATACCTCGTGATAAAATTTTGTATTAATATCTTATACCGTTTACAAGACATCGACAACGTTTGTATGAGTGGGCGTGGCATGCCCATTTTTGGCAAGCTTATTGCTAATGCTTCCCTATATACACTCATAAAATTACATATCAATATCTTATACCGTTCATTAGATATTGACAACTTTGTTATCAGTGGGCGTGACACGCCCATTTTTTTCCAACGTTTTAGCAATGACGCTATATGTTCCGGAATAAAATTATACCTTAATATCTCACACGGTTTATGAACTATTCAGATTATAACATTTTTTGAAACGAGGTGCCTTTACATTCCGTATGTAAAGTAGGCGTAGCTGTTCACCGATCTCGCCCATTTTCAATCCAACACAGCCCTACATAACAGTGAATATTTGTGCAAAATTTCATCGCAATATCTCTTTTCGTTCTCTCGTAATCGTGATTTCAACAGACAGACAGACAGACAGACGGACGGATAGGGCTAAATCGATTCAGGAGGTGACGCTGAGAAAGAATATATACTTTTCTATATCTATCTCGTCTCCTTCTCTGAGTTACAAACGGAAGAACAAAGTGAATATACCCTACTCCCTTCGAGTGTAGGGTTTAAAAATAAAGACGACGGTGTTCCTCTTTTTCCCAACCAGCAGAGAGGGAGTGTGACGACCCTTTTGCTGTGCAAATTTGGCGCACAAAAATAATAAGCAGTCGAACAGACCTAAGAACTGTTCCCAAGGAGAATGCTGTGAACAGTTTTCAACATAACGCACACACACGTTTGCGTCACCTAAAGACGATCGTTCGAAACGCACACACGGACGGACAGGAGAAAGTATGTAGAGAAAAGTAAAAGTGACAGTGCATGTTGCACGTAAACTCAACTGAGCTACAGAGCGGGATGGCAGCTGACGGCACATATGTGCAAGTTATACCAGTGAGCAGAGAAAGCAACCAAATCGCGATGCGTACCAATAACCTGATTTGTACATTGCACAACCAGAGTCAGAGAGTGCAGTGAACACATAGATCAGCTCTCAGCTGATCTAAGCTGTGACCCACTTTTGCAGCTTATGTACTGGGGGAAAAAAGCAATGCATGTAAGAAGACGGCAGTGAAGTTCACTGACCGTAATAACTTCTTAACCTTGGGAAAGTGGTTTATTACAAACAAATACTTTTTTGCACGAAAACGGGCTTAACGGAGTACGAAATACCGCACTCCGTTAAAATGAGTAGTGTCGTGACCACGGACGAGGGTGGATGCAGCTACCCACCGCAGTGCAGTGTTTAGTGTGCTCGCGGAAACAAAGAACAAATATAAAGAAATATTTTCAAACAAACAAAGTCACAGTGCAATAACATTGATTTGGATTACAGATTAAAACATAACAATAGACATCAATAAATTCGCTAAAACAATAACACCAAATATCACAAATAGACAATTAAACGGAATGCAGAGAACCAAGCGAAGGGCTTATTTATGCCCTCCGCAGTAATGCTCAGCATTTCGTTTCTTTCTTCTCCTCCTCCTTCTTCCTGGTCCCGTTAGGTGTGCAGGCGGCTGTGAGTGCACCGTGGGCTGAAGCGTGGCAAGATAAAGGCATAACACTTGTCTTGTCGCGTTTTGCTTTGCCTGCGGTGTAGGCTTGTCCGCTTGTGCAGCTGACTTTATACCTCTTTACAGTGGGTGGCGATGACAAAATTTCGTATAGACACCACAAATGTTCGTGGCTTGAGGGCGAATTTCTTCGCGGTCTATGCGTATGTCTGTACTCACCAACCGCATATAATGGCACTAGGTGAGACCCAGATGTCTGAGGGTGCAGATCCACTGGATTTTCACTTGCCTGGGTACCACTTACTGCCATTATTTTCATCACACAGAGGCCTCGCCTTATATATTCGCAGTGATGTTGCGTACCAGTGTCAGCAACACCTTTGCACGACGGATGCCGAATTTAGCTCCATGTGGGTTAAGTTCAAAATCCAGTCGCACATCCTGCACTTCGGCTTCATTTATAGAAGCCCGGGTCTAGAGAGGCTGCCAACATTTGATAAACTTGACAGTCTCTCTGATTCGATTTCTAAAATCCTGGAATCGTATCCGAACAGTGAAATGGTTGTTGCTGGTGATTTCAATGTTCATAATTCCAATTGGCTACGTCATTCGAGTCACACAACACCTGAGGGTTTGTATGTTGAGTTATTTGCTGAGTCTAATAATTTGACTCAATTAGTGAAGGAACCAACGCACTTTCCTTGCGTTGATGGGCAAAACCAAAATATTCTGGACCTTTTTTTAACTTCGCATCACAGCAAGTATGATGTGAATGTGCTTGCACCTCTTGGTAATTCGGACCACGCTACAATTTCTGCTACCTTCCCATATTCTAGTCTTCAATCCGCTCATCAGTCAGCTCCGAAGCGGACAGTGTGGCTTTATGAGAAGGCTAATTGGGATGCGCTGAACTCCTTTTTCAGCCGTTTCAATTGGCAATTGTGTTTCAGGGATAGAAACATAAATGCTGCAGCAAAATTGGTAGAAAATATAATTTTATTTGGTATGAGGTCTTTCATACCTAATAAAAGAATTTCCATTAAACCAAAAGACCATTCCTGGTTTAATGCGACTTGCAGACAAGCAGTCAGGTCTAAAGAGGAAGCATTTAGGAATTGGCGTTTAAATAAAACTGCTGATACTAAACTGCTGCGCAATCAGGCCAGAAATACGTGCAATGCCACTCTAAAGCGCGAAAAAGTTCTCTACGAACAGCGCCTTCGACGCAGAGTTCTTGAATACCATAAGGGTAGCAAGAACTTTTGGTCGTTCGTGGGGAGGGTGAAGAATCAGACGCGATCGTCTATTCCAACTCTCCTGAAGGACGATCGGATCTTCACTCACTCGGTTGACAAGGCAAACTTATTAGCCAAAATGTTTGCTGAAAACTGCACTCTTTCTGGGAGTAGCCAACCCCTACCCGTGATCGACGGTGTGTCTCATATTATGCCTGAGATGCACTTTCGAACGCGGGCTGTTAAAAGAGTGCTTGTAAACCTCAACGTCAATAAATCCTCGGGACCGGATGGCATTTCAGCCCACGTGTTGAGAAAGTGCGCCTCAACATTGGCTCGCCCATTGCGCAATCTGTTTAACTTATCGTTCACTTCAGGAGTTTTTCCTAGTTCCTGGAAGATTGCCAATGTGCAGCCAGTTCCCAAAAAAGGTGAGGCTACGAATCCTGCCAATTACCGGCCCATAGCAATCTGTTCAATGCTCTCCAAAGTTATGGAGAGCGTTATAAATTTTAGCCTGATGAGGTATCTAGAGAGCAACCAATTGGTCAGCGATCGCCAGTACGGTTTCCGTGCTCACCGCTCCACAGGCGATTTGATGGCGTTCCTCACTGAGCGGTGGAACAGTTGTGTTCACCAATTCGGTGAGAGTAAGGTTGTTGCTTTGGATATCTCCAAGGCATTTGACCGAGTGTGGCATAAAGCACTTGTGTCTAAACTGGCTGCTTATGGTGTCGGTAATACTTTCACTCGATGGATATCGAGTTTCCTCAGCGGCCGTTCTAATCGGGTTGTGATTGACGGCTTTGCTTCCGAAGAGCACTCCATAAATGCTGGAGTTCCGCAGGGTTCGGTCCTGTCTCCAACACTTTTTCTCATTTTTATCAATGACCTTCTGTCATTGACATCAAACCCCGTCTACTCGTTTGCTGATGACAGCAGCATTTGTCATTCATATTCATTCTCCAGGCGTCCTTCTATTCTGGAGATCAATAGAAAACGCAGAATTATGGATGACACACTCCAATCTGACCTCAACAAAATCCAGGAGTGGGGTCAAGCGAATCGGGTCGATTTTAATGCGCGGAAGACCCAATGCTGTTTGCTGACCCACAAGCGTCTGGCGGGCGACAACTTTCCACCTTTAAATATGGGTGGTGTGGATATCAATGAGTCGGAGGCTCTTGATGTTCTGGGCATGTCAATACAATGCGATCTTCGTTGGAACGATCACATTTTTGATGTGTCGAAAGAAGCAGCCAAGTGCTTAGGCTTTTTAAAGCGGTGCAAGAAATACTTCACTCCAACCGACCTTCGTTGTATCTACACCACTTATATCCGTCCGAAAATGGAGTACAACTCGCATATTTGGTCTGGAGCTTCGAAAGCATATCTTCAGCTTCTGGACCGTATACAAGGTCGTGCGATAAAACTTATAGGGGACAGTAGGGTATCCAGCTCTATTGAAACCTTGGGATGTCGTCGGGATGTGGGGTGTGTAACCTTATTTTACCGTTACTTTAATGGTAACTGTTCCTCTGAAGTAGCCAGCCTGATCCCCTCGGTTCAGGTATTCAACAGATCTACTCGGCTTTCCAGAGCGGTGCACCCCTTTTACGTCTCGATCCCGTTCCATCGCACTACCCACTACCGCGAGAATTCGTTTTTCGGTCGCGCAGTTAAATTGTGGAATAGTCTCCCTGCGCATGTTTTCCCACCCACTTATAACGTCGATGCTTTTAAAAGAGGTGTAAATCGACACTACTCCCACTTTTCCCCTTCCCACGAACCTTTACCCTTCTAAACCAACGAATGCTTTGCATGGATAGGGGGCATCCCCTGAGCTTGGTTCTATCTGCCATAAAACAAAAAAAAAAAAAAAAAAAAAAAAAAAAAAAAAAATGGAACATTCTGGAAAAAGACTCAAGCGAGTATAAAACTGATTGCAGAGCAAAACTCGGGGCTCAGTCTATTTTTCGGTTCAGCAAGTGCAGTCTGTCTTTCGGTGCAATCATTTTAGTTCAACGGTTCAGTCGTTCGAGTCGGTGCAAGTCAGTCAAGTTCAATCAAGTGAATCAATTCAGTCAAGTGAACCGAGACAGCTAAGTGAGTCCAGTCAGACAATTCATCCATCAGAACGCCCGCTATATCAGAGAAGTACGACGAGCACGGAAAAGGCAAAGAAATCAGTTCAACAACACCCAGCCAAAAGCCGAGGTACTGTACTATATTTAAGTCATAAAAATTCGAAAGTAGAACAACAAAAAATACGCAGTTGCAGTGGCTTGAACGCCCTCCTGTTGTATGAGTTAAAAGCGCTAGAAGCACACAGTCGCAGTGGCTTGAACGCCCTCCTGTTGCAAAAATCGAAGCGCCAGGAATACGCAGTCGCAGTGGCTTGAACGCCCTCCTGTTGCAAAAATCGAAGCGCCAGAAATACGCAGTCGCAGTGGCTTGTACGCCCTTTTGTCGTAAAAACTAAAAGCGCTAGAAGCACACAGTCGCAGTGGCTTGAACGCCCTCCTGTTGCAAAAATCGAAGCGCCAGAAATACGCAGTCGCAGTGGCTTGAATGCCCTCCTGACGTAAAAGCTATAGTGCCAGAAATATATAGTTGTAGTGGCTTGTATACCTCCTAGCAACCGTCGGTAACACTAGAAATAGAGAAGTTTTAGTACATTGGCTGGTGTAAGCAAACTCACCAGATATACCAGAGAACGGTCGCAGCGGCTTGCAGACCTTTCCGTCAGTGCAGACATCAGATCTCACAAACGCAGTGAGATATCAACAACCCAGCAGAACACCAGTTATCTCAGAAACGCAGCGAGATATCAACAAGCCAGCAGAACACCAGTTATCTCATAAACGCAGTGAGATATCAACAGCCCGGCAGGATACCAGTGATCTCAAAAACGCAGCGAGATATCAACAATCCAGCTGAATACCAGTGATCTCACAAACGCGGTCAGATATCAACAGCCCAGCAGAACAGCAGTGATCTCACAAAGGCAGTGAGATATCAACACCCCAGCAGGATACAAGTGATCTCACAAACGCAGGGAGATATCAACAACCTAGTAAAGTTCCAGTGACCCTAAAACGCATAGAAGTACCAACGACATTATTTTATTTCTAGTACAACTACCAATTGTTTAAGCAAACTAAATACAAATATTGTTGCGGAAGCCCAGGAGATTGTTTCGGCACGCCGCTCCCCAACTCCGCCCGGGAATTCCAAGGTTTTTGGCGCGGCACGAGAGACCATCCTCCGGTCAGGCCCCAACACCTAGGCCGATGTATAAGGGACGCGGAGACCTTCGACTTCGCGCCCACCATCATCAGTTCCGGCCCCAAGACGCGCTTATGCCGTAGTGCCGGCCCGAAGGCACGACTGACGTCCACCAGCCATGAGGCTTTCAGTTCAGTGTTGCCCTTTGGGCGCAGGGCATATTCTGCACCGCTGCCATCAGTTCCTGTAGCAGACCATCGCGCAACGGAATCTGACGGCGCGAGCTCGGCACGTGTACCTAAACTGTTTGGCATGCTCGCACCGGCTGTCTGCTTGCCAGAGCCCAATGCGCTACCGAACGTGCGGGGAGGCGCATCAAACCCTTCTGCACTAAGCCAGGTCCGACGTGCGGCGCCAGTTGTCGGTGTTTAGGGTTTGCAGTCCTGCAAGGCGGTTAACGCCAACTGCCGCTCGCCAGAGGTGTCAGGAGTGAGAACTGCATTTCTCTCTCTTGTCAGCCAGCCGGGTATGAGATCCGCCTCTCTCGAGAGAGTAAGCTCGGCTGCGGGCTCTCACCACGGCGACTGGCCCTGTATTCTGGCTGCGTGCATTCGCCGCTGGACCAGACTCAAACTTACTCACTTTTTGTTTTCGCTGAGGTGAGCAGACCTTTTTTGAGGCTGTCGAATTCGAGTTTGGAATAAAAATAAATTACATTAACCTGTGTGAAATAAATATTTAGTTTGTTAAGCTTTGTGGTATAAACATTTAGTTTGTTAAACATTGTTAAATTAAACATTTTGGTCCAAAACGAGCAGGATTTGCCGCCCAGGATCTACGGAATTGCCGACGCCCAAAACCAGTGTCACAGACGCCCCAAACCGGCAAATATCGTCCCCGACGACCCATCCAACCACTAAATGGAAAAAAACAAGGTAAGCTTCTTTTATTTCACACAATTTGGCCCTGTTGTATGTCGCAATCATACTTCAAGGTCCGGGTAACCGGAACCGTCAGCAACTCAGTTAGTGAGTCAATGTCAAGCCTTTTAGTACAAGCAAAGCACTTTGTTTGGGAAGCTCGAAAGCCAAGCTAACAACCATCGCACTCTGCATAGTAGCAAGTGTGGGAGTTAATTGCTAGATAATTATAAGCTCCAGGCAAAGCTCTCGAAAGCCATGTTAGCAACCATCGCAGTCTGCATGGTTGTACATGTGGAAGTCAATTGCCACCGAATAGCTGTTCTCGAGCTCAAACCAAACAGCTTTCGGAGTAAATTAAATTAGCCAAAACAAAAAAGAAAAGAGCAAACGCGGAAGAATAAATCGTTCCCAATTTAATTCTGCCGACGTTAATATTGCCAAATAGTGATATTAATAAATTACTATTGCAAAATAAGTGGAATTGCGACATACCGGTCCACTTTAGTTTCGCCGACGGCTACGTCAACCGAGCTTAAGTGGAAACGAGTAAATGTTTAAGAGTTAAGTTCTGATTGTAAGTCCACAGCGCGAAGACCGCCGCTGCATCGAAGATAAGAATAAAGGACAATATAAGGCACTTGGGTCTTCCATTGAAAGGATCCGCATTTCCAGGAGGACTCACAACAAGCACGGCACCCTTGTCTGTCCAATGGCGCTCCACACCGAACCAAACCTTTGCTGAGGTCGACCCGTTTACTCTGACAAGTTCTTGAATAGTTTTAAAATTAATTTAAAGTGAAATAAAAGTTTATTGAAAGTTAAATAAGTGGAAAGTGTTAGCGGAATGAATAAATTTTTGAGAAAAATTTTAATGGAAATTTTAAACGGATGTAATTCCGAATTAAATAGAAATGTAAATTTAATTAAGTGAAATTTTTTTCGTGCACTCGATGCAGTTTTAAATAGTTGAAAAAAGCGACGGTTATCGCTGTATGGCGGGCGGTTATAAAAAATATATTTTTGATTACATTTTACAAAATTTTGTCGATAGTAAAACCCGTGAAGGATAATTTGTTTTCTTAACGTAGAGATATGTACAATTTAAGGTTTTCTGAGTTCCACATTGGCATTTTGCCTGTCCAACGCGTAGTGGGGTGTGTAAACACCCAGTCAGAGCGAACTAATTAAAATCGGGAGCTAAAAGCTACGATGTTTGAGTCACTTGCTGAATAAAATTGGTTTAAAAAAATTAAATTTTATTGCAAATTATATTGGTTATTTTAAATAGTTTTTGAAGAAAATATAGAAGTGATGTTTTATATGGTTGAAAGCTAACTTATAGCAAGCGCGCCACACGTTATTATAATTTTATTATATGAAAAAAAAAATAAGAAGAAGATCGGATAGCTGGGGCTTAATTTTTTGTCGCTCGGAATATTTAAGTTGCGAACTGGAAGTACAGGGGCGAAAGCGGAATTAATGAAAAAACAAGTAAGAGTGTTGTCTTCGGCCTGGCCGAAATCTAAACACCCTACACCCGAGTAACTGAAAAAATTATAATTTCGCCACTTGACAACTTTTGTATAAGTAGGCGGACCACGCCCATTTCGGGAAAATGCTTTTGTAATGTCTCTAGTTACTGCTAAACAGAATTACGAAGGTATTAATATTTTGAACCGTTTATGGGATATTGACAACTTTTGTATAAGTGGGCGGACCACGCCCATTTTTTGTGTACAAATTGATAATACGCGTAGATACCTCGTGATAAAATTTTGTATTAATATCTTATACCGTTTACAAGACATCGACAACGTTTGTATGAGTGGGCGTGGCCCATTTTTGGCGAGCTTATTGGTAATGCTTCCCTATATATCCTGATAAATTTACATATCAATATCTTATACCGTTCATTAGATATTGCCAACTTTGTTATCAGTGGGCGTGGCACGCCCATTTTTTTCAAACGTTTTAGTAATGACGCTATATGTTCCGGAATAAAATTATACCTTAATATCTCACACGGTTTATGAAATATTCAGATTTTAACATTTTTTGAAACGAGGTGCCTTTACATTCCGTATGTAAAGTAGGCGTGACTGTTCACCGATCTCGCCCATTTTCAATCCAACACAGCCCTACATAACAATGAATATTTGTGCAATATTTCATCGCAATATCTCTTTTCGTTCTCTCGTAATCGTGATTTCAACAGACAGACAGACAGACGGACGGATAGGGCTAAATCGATTCAGGAGGTGTAGCTGAGAAAGAATATATATACTTTTCTATATCTATCTCGTCTCCTTCTCTGAGTTACAAACGGAAGAACAAAGTGAATATACCCTACTCCCTTCGGGTGTAGGGTTTAAAAATAAAGACGACGGTGTTCCTCTTTTTCCCAACCAGTAGAGAGGGAGTGTGACGACCCTTTCGCTGTGCAAATTTGGCGCACAAAAATAATAAGCAGTCGAACAGACCTAAGAACTGTTCCCAAGGAGAATGCTGTGAACAGTCTTCAACATAACGCACACACACGTTTGCGCCACCTAAAGACGATCGTTCGAAACGCACACACGGACGGACAGGAGAAAGTATGTAGAGAAAAGTAAAAGTGACAGTGCATGTTGCACGTAATCTCAACTGAGATACAGAGCGGGGATGGCAGCTGACGGCACATATGTGCAAGTTATACCAGTGAGCAGAGAAAGCAACCAAATCGCGATGCGTACCAATAACCTGATTTGTACATTGCACAACCAGAGTCAGAGAGTGCAGTGAACACATAGATCAGCTCTCAGCTGATCTAAGCTGTGACCCACTTTTGCAGCTTATGTACTGGGGGAAAAAAGCAATGCATGTAAGAAGACGGCAGTGAAGTTCACTGACCGTAATAACTTCTTAACCTTGGGAAAGTGGTTTATTACAAACAAATACTTTTTTGCACGAAAACGGGCTTAACGGAGTACGAAATACCGCACTCCGTTAAAATGGAACATTCTGGAAAAAGACTCAAGCGAGTATAAAACTGATTGCAGAGCAAAACTCGGGGCTCAGTCTATTTTTCGCTTCAGCAAGTGCAGTCTGTCTTTCGGTGCAATCATTTTAGTTCAACGGTTCAGTCGTTCGAGTCGGTGCAAGTCAGTCAAGTTCAATCAAGTGAATGAATTCAGTCAAGTGAACTGAGACAGTTAAGTGAGTGCAGTCAGACAATTCATCCATCAGAACGCCCGCTATATCAGAGAAGTACGACGAGCACGGAAAAGGCAAAGAAATCAGTTCAACAACACCCAGCCAAAAGCCGAGGTACTGTACTATATTTAAGTCATAAAAATTCGAAAGTAGAACAACAAAAAATACGCAGTTGCAGTGGCTTGAACGCCCTCCTGTTGTATGAGTTAAAAGCGCTAGAAGCACACAGTCGCAGTGGCTTGAACGCCCTCCTGTTGCAAAAATCGAAGCGCCAGGAATATGCAGTCGCAGTGGCTTGAACGCCCTCCTGTTGCAAAAATCGAAGCGCCAGAAATACGCAGTCGCAGTGGCTTGTACGCCCTTTTGTCGTAAAAACTAAAAGCGCTAGAAGCACACAGTCGCAGTGGCTTGAACGCCCTCCTGTTGCAAAAATCGAAGCGCCAGAAATACGCAGTCGCAGTGGCTTGAATGCCCTCCTGACGTAAAAGCTATAGTGCCAGAAATATATAGTTGTAGTGGCTTGTATACCTCCTAGCAACCGTCGGTAACACTAGAAATAGAGAAGTTTTAGTACATTGGCTGGTGTAAGCAAACTCACCAGATATACCAGAGAACGGTCGCAGCGGCTTGCAGACCTTTCCGTCAGTGCAGACATCAGATCTCACAAACGCAGTGAGATATCAACAACCCAGCAGAACACCAGTTATCTCAGAAACGCAGCGAGATATCAACAAGCCAGCAGAACACCAGTTATCTCATAAACGCAGTGAGATATCAACAGCCCGGCAGGATACCAGTGATCTCAAAAACGCAGCGAGATATCAACAATCCAGCTGAATACCAGTGATCTCACAAACGCGGTCAGATATCAACAGCCCAGCAGAACAGCAGTGATCTCACAAACGCAGTGAGATGTCAACAACCCAGCAGGATACAAGTGATCTCACAAACGCAGGGAGATATCAACAACCTAG
Source organism: Sicus ferrugineus (assembly GCA_922984085.1). Lineage (NCBI taxonomy): Eukaryota > Metazoa > Arthropoda > Insecta > Diptera > Conopidae > Sicus > Sicus ferrugineus. Next base: position 54,791,038 of record OV277348.1, read on the forward strand.
TAGAGTTCCAGTGACCCTAAAACGCATAGAAGTACCAACGACATTATTTTATTTCTAGTACAACTACCAATTGTTTAAGCAAACTAAATACAAATATTGTTGCGGAAGCCCAGGAGATTGTTTCGGCACGCCGCTCCCCAACTCCGCCCGGGAATTCCAAGGTTTTTGGCGCGGCACGAGAGACCATCCTCCGGTCAGGCCCCAACACCTAGGCCGATGTATAAGGGACGCGGAGACCTTCGACTTCGCGCCCACCATCATCAGTTCCGGCCCCAAGACGCGCTTATGCCGTAGTGCCGGCCCGAAGGCACGACTGACGTCCACCAGCCATGAGGCTTTCAGTTCAGTGTTGCCCTTTGGGCGCAGGGCATATTCTGCACCGCTGCCATCAGTTCCTGTAGCAGACCATCGCGCAACGGAATCTGACGGCGCGAGCTCGGCACGTGTACCTAAACTGTTTGGCATGCTCGCACCGGCTGTCTGCTTGCCAGAGCCCAATGCGCTACCGAACGTGCGGGGAGGCGCATCAAACCCTTCTGCACTAAGCCAGGTCCGACGTGCGGCGCCAGTTGTCGGTGTTTAGGGTTTGCAGTCCTGCAAGGCGGTTAACGCCAACTGCCGCTCGCCAGAGGTGTCAGGAGTGAGAACTGCATTTCTCTCTCTTGTCAGCCAGCCGGGTATGAGATCCGCCTCTCTCGAGAGAGTAAGCTCGGCTGCGGGCTCTCACCACGGCGACTGGCCCTGTATTCTGGCTGCGTGCATTCGCCGCTGGACCAGACTCAAACTTACTCACTTTTTGTTTTCGCTGAGGTGAGCAGACCTTTTTTGAGGCTGTCGAATTCGAGTTTGGAATAAAAATAAATTACATTAACCTGTGTGAAATAAATATTTAGTTTGTTAAGCTTTGTGGTATAAACATTTAGTTTGTTAAACATTGTTAAATTAAACATTTTGGTCCAAAACGAGCAGGATTTGCCGCCCAGGATCTACGGAATTGCCGACGCCCAAAACCAGTGTCACAGACGCCCCAAACCGGCAAATATCGTCCCCGACGACCCATCCAACCACTAAATGGAAAAAAACAAGGTAAGCTTCTTTTATTTCACACAATTTGGCCCTGTTGTATGTCGCAATCATACTTCAAGGTCCGGGTAACCGGAACCGTCAGCAACTCAGTTAGTGAGTCAATGTCAAGCCTTTTAGTACAAGCAAAGCACTTTGTTTGGGAAGCTCGAAAGCCAAGCTAATAACCATCGCACTCTGCATAGTAGCAAGTGTGGGAGTTAATTGCTAGATAATTATAAGCTCCAGGCAAAGCTCTCGAAAGCCATGTTAGCAACCATCGCAGTCTGCATGGTTGTAAATGTGGAAGTCAATTGCCACCGAATAGCTGTTCTCGAGCTCAAACCAAACAGCTTTCGGAGTAAATTAAATTAGCCAAAACAAAAAAGAAAAGAGCAAACGCGGAAGAATAAATCGTTCCCAATTTAATTCTGCCGACGTTAATATTGCCAAATAGTGATATTAATAAATTACTATTGCAAAATAAGTGGAATTGCGACATACCGGTCCACTTTAGTTTCGCCGACGGCTACGTCAACCGAGCTTAAGTGGAAACGAGTAAATGTTTAAGAGTTAAGTTCTGATTGTAAGTCCACAGCGCGAAGACCGCCGCTGCATCGAAGATAAGAATAAAGGACAATATAAGGCACTTGGGTCTTCCATTGAAAGGATCCGCATTTCCAGGAGGACTCACAACAAGCACGGCACCCTTGTCTGTCCAATGGCGCTCCACATCGAACCAAACCTTTGCTGAGGTCGACCCGTTTACTCTGACAAGTTCTTGAATAGTTTTAAAATTAATTTAAAGTGAAATAAAAGTTTATTGAAAGTTAAATAAGTGGAAAGTGTTAGCGGAATGAATAAATTTTTGAGAAAAATTTTAATGGAAATTTTAAACGGATGTAATTCCGAATTAAATAGAAATGTAAATTTAATTAAGTGAAATTTTTTTCGTGCACTCGATGCAGTTTTAAATAGTTGAAAAAAGCGACGGTTATCGCTGTATGGCGGGCGGTTATAAAAAATATATTTTTGATTACATTTTACAAAATTTTGTCGATAGTAAAACCCGTGAAGGATAATTTGTTTTCTTAACGTAGAGATATGTACAATTTAAGGTTTTCTTAGTTCCACATTGGCATTTTGCCTGTCCAACGCGTAGTGGGGTGTGTAAACACCCAGTCAGAGCGAACTAATTAAAATCGGGAGCTAAAAGCTACGATGTTTGAGTCACTTGCTGAATAAAATTGGTTTAAAAAAATGAAATTTTATTGCAAATTATATTGGTTATTTTAAATAGTTTTTGAAGAAAATATAGAAGTGATGTTTTATATGGTTGAAAGCTAACTTATAGCAAGCGCGCCACACGTTATTATAATTTTATTATATGAAAAAAAAATAAGAAGAAGATCGGATAGCTGGGGCTTAATTTTTTGTCGCCCGGAATATTTAAGTTGCGAACTGGAAGTACAGGGGCGAAAGCGGAATTAATGAAAAAACAAGTAAGAGTGTTGTCTTCGGCCTGGCCGAAATCTAAACACCCTACACCCGAGTAACTGAAAAAATTATAATTTCGCCACTTAACAACTTTTGTATAAGTAGGCGGACCACGCCCATTTCGGGAAAATGCTTTTGTAATGTCTCTAGTTACTGCTAAACAGAATTACGAAGGTATTAATATTTTGAACCGTTTATGGGATATTGACAACTTTTGTATAAGTGGGCGGACCACGCCCATTTTTTGTGTACAAATTGATAATACGCGTAGATACCTCGTGATAAAATTTTGTATTAATATCTTATACCGTTTACAAGACATCGACAACGTTTGTATGAGTGGGCGTGGCCCATTTTTGGGGAGCTTATTGGTAATGCTTCCCTATATATCCTGATAAATTTACATATCAATATCTTATACCTTTCATTAGATATTGCCAACTTTGTTATCAGTGGGCGTGGCACGCCCATTTTTTTCAAATGTTTTAGTAATGACGCTATATGTTCCGGAATAAAATTATACCTTAATATCTCACACGGTTTATGAAATATTCAGATTATAACATTTTTTGATACGAGGTGCCTTTACATTGTGCCCATACTTGCTGTGATGTGAAGTTAGAAAAAGGTCCAGAGTATTTTAGTTTTGCCCATCAACGCAGGGAAAGTGCGTTGGTTCCTTCACTAATTGAGTCAAATTATTAGACTCAGCAAATAACTCATCATACAAACCCTCAGGAGTCGTGTGACTCGAATGACGTAGCCAGTTGGAATTATGAACATTGAAATCACCAGCAAAAACAATTTCACTGTTCGGATACGATTCCAGAATTTTAGAAATCGAATCAGAGAGAATGTCCAGTTTATCAAAAGTTGGCAGCCTCCCTAGACCTGGGCTTCTATAAATGAAGCAGAAGTGCAGGATGTGCGACTGGATTTTTAACTTAGCCCACATAGAGTTAAATTCGGTATCCGTCGTGCAAAGGTGTTGCTGACACTGGTACGCAAAATCACTGCGAATATATAAGGCGAGGCCTCTGTGTGATGAAAACAATGGCAGTAAGTGGTACCCAGGCATGCAAAAGTCCAAAAGTGGATCTGCACCCTCAGACACCGGGGGCTCACTTAGTGCCATTACATGCGGTTGGTGGGTACAAATATGCGCATGGACCGAGAAAAAATTCGCCCTCAAGCCACGTACATTAGCGGAATCCATGCGGAATTCTGTCATCGCCACCCACTGTAAGGATGTGTAACACCAGCCGTACAAGCGGCCACGCGTACGTCGCAAGCAAAGCAAAACACGACAAGACAAGTGTTATGCCATTATCTTGCCGCGCTTCAGCCCACAGTGCACTCACAGCCGCCAGCACACGTAATGGGACCAGGAAGAAGGAGGAGGAGTAAAAACAAACGAAATGCTGAGATTTACTGCGGAGAGCATAAATAAGCCCCTCGCTTGGTTCTCCGCATTCCGTTAGACTGAATTTCTTTAATTTTATTATTGTTGCATGTTTATAAGTTATATTATTGGTTTGGCTTAGTGCACTGTGATTCTATTTTATTATGGTGTAAATGTGTTTATATTGCTTGTGGATGGTCGGTTTTTATGTTAATTAATTTTTCGCGAGCACTCGACGCGAAAAATGAATTGTGGTGGGGAGTAATATCCACATTTGCCCGCGGTCATATCACATCTCCCAAATTTTAACCTGATGAGGTATCTAGAGAGCAACGAGTTGATCAGCGATCGCCAGTACGGCTTCCGTGCTCACCGATCCAACGATGATCTGATGGCGTTTCTCACTGAGCCGTGGAACTGTTGTATTCACCAGTTCGGTGAGAACAAGGTTGTTGCTCTGGATATATCCAAGGAATTTGACCGGGTATGGCATAAAGCACTCGTGAGTGAAGTATTTCTTACACCGCTTAAGAAAGCCTAAGCACTTGGCTGCTTCTTTCGACACGTCAAAGATGTGATCATTCCAGCGAAGATCGCATTGGATTGACATGCCCAGAACATCAAGAGCCTCCGACTCATTAATATCCACACCAACTATATTTAGAGGTGGAAAGACGCCTGGAAAATAAATATGAATGACAAATGCTGGTGTCGTCAGCAAACGAGTAGACGGGGTTTGATGTCAATGACAGAAGGTTATTGATAAAAATAAGAAAAAGTATCGGAGACAGGACCGAACTCTGCGGAACTCCAGCATTAATAGAGTGCTCTTCGGAAGCAAAGCCATCTATCACAACCCGAATAGAACGGCCGCTGAGGAAACTCGATATCCAACGAGTGAAAATATTACCGACACCATAAGCAGTCAATTTAGACACGAGTGCTTTATGCCACACCCGGTCAAAGGCCCGGTCAAAGGCCGGTCAAATCCGGAGCAACAACCTTCCTCTCACCGTACTGGTGAATACAACTGTTCCACCGCTCAGTGAGAAACGCCATCAGATCACTGGTGGAACGGTGAGCACGGAAGCCGTACTGGCGATCGCTGATCAACTCGTTGCTCTCTAGATACCTCATCACATTAAAATTTACAATGCTCTTCATTACTTTGGAGAGCACTGAGCAGATTGCTATGGGCCGGTAATTTGCAGGATTCGTAGCCTCCCCTTTTTTGGGAACTCACTGCACATTGGTAATCTTCCAGGAAGTGTTGAGGCGCATTTTCTCAACACATGGGCCGAAATGACATCCGGTCCCGAGGATTTGTTGACATTGAGATCTGCAAGCACTCTGCAAGCACCCTTTTAAGAACTCGCGTTCGAAAATGCATCTCAGGCATAGCATGAGATACACCATCGACCGTGGGCAGTGGTTGGCTACTCTTAGGAATTAAAGACTATGCAAGATATGAGGAACTAAAGACTCCAGATATTAAAGACTATGCAATGAATCGTACAATATTTATTTAAATAAAGTGAAGTCCAGTTTGCTCTCGGCTCATTTTGGAACTTCGTAAATATGAAAACGAAGAGTGTTTAGAAGCTAGCCTTCTCATTAGAAGCTAGATCAACAAATATCCAGCGACACGCAAACTATTTGCAACCTCTTTGCTAAATTTTTTAAACCTACGTATTCATTAGAACCATATAATTTATCAAATTACACATTTAATATTTCTTCGGGTTCCATTACGATACCAATAATAGATGTGCAGATATTGTTAAACGCCCTAAAGTCCATTAATTATAATTACAATCCTCGACCAGATAACATTCCATCATGTATTTTAATATTTTGCGCTGATGAATTAGCGTCGCCTGTAGCAGCACTTTTTGATTACTCGCTTCGATCTGGCTATTTCCCTAAAGTATGGAAGTCTTATTATGTTATTCCATTGCACAAGTCTGGAAATATATGCAACATAAATAATTATCGTGGCATTGCTAAGTTCAGTGCGCTACCTAAACTATTTGAGAAGATAATTACGTGCCAGATCTCAAGAAGTGTTAATACACTGATTTCTTCGGAGCAACACGGATTTCGTCCATGAAAATCATCCACGACTAATCTGTCAGAATTCGTCTGGAAAACTTTTAAGAACTTCAGTACCGGTAAACAAAGAGGTGTAATTTATACACACGTCAGTAAGGCTTTTGATATCGCAAACTTCTAATTTTGAAACTGAACCTATTTGGTTTACCTGAAATTCTAATGAATTGGATAGCCTCTTATCTTACTTACAGGAATCAAAAAGTACTGTTTAAAAATATGAAATCAGAAGATTTTACGGTTACATCTGAAATCATTCAAGGTAGTCACTTAGGACCGCAACTATTTCTTATGTACATAAACGATCTCCCACAAGTTGTGGAAAAGACGAATATTTTAATATTTGCGGGTGATGTTAAATTATTTCAATAATTTAAAAACGAAAATGAAGGTAACCTGCTCCAGAATGACCGCGATTCTTTGACCGCTTGGTGTAATATAAATTGCATGAAATTGAACATAAGCAAATGTAAACAAATGGCATTTGCTCGATATCATCCAGTAGTATTTAATTATACTATTGGCAATCATAACCTGTACCGATTGGGATCTTCTACATCTCGGCGTACTTCTCGACCGGAAGCTGCACAATGATACTCACATCAACCGGATAACTAGTAGAGCCAATAGCGTTTTGGGTTTTATAAAGCGTTGGGCTAAAGAATTGATGACCCTTATATTACTAAAACTTTATAGACTACGCTGGTTCGTCCAATAGTAGAGTATGACTCGCCGGTTTGGAGCTCGAACTTCAGGCGCTTTATCTCCGTAATTGAATCTGTCCAAAAGCAGTTCCTGCCCTTTTGCCTAAGGAAAATTTGATGGAATCCGTCTTTACACTTACCACCATATGACTCCCGACTTAAGCCTCCCCTCCCTCTATCAACCCTCTTAAAGGAGCTCGTGCTATCAGCACAAAAAGCTTTGACGCTTAGCAGCTCCTGAACTCTGATATAGACAAAAAAAATCTCCACTGGTTGATCGACATACCAGACAGAAAGGATTGAGAGAATGGGTCACTGCCCAACAGCGATGGTATACACCTGTATGCCGATGGCTCAAAGATGGACACTAGAGTTGTTGGCGGGGTTTTTGTCTGAGCACTGGGGTAAAGCAGTAAAATTTCGTCATGTCGACTACTGTAGCGTGTTCTATGCGGAGGTAATGGCAATCCAGTAGGTTCTGCCATGGCTGAAAGAGAATAAGATATCTGGTGATGTTATCTATAATTTTACCGACAGTCAGGCAGCGATAAGGTGCATGGAATCGACCGTCACCACATCCTGGGTGGTAAATGACTGTCACCAAACTTTTAATGAGATGGCAGAGCAATCTTTGATAAATCTGTGCTAGGTAACAGGCCACAGAGATGTTCCAGGGAACTGCCGCGTGGATGAGCTTGCTCGCCTGGGCACTAAAGTGGTTATTACACCTGGAAAGGCAAGTGTGGGTATGCATTTGGCTACCGGAAAACTTATGCTTTTCAGGGATGCTATTGAGCATGTCAATAAAAGGTGGGAGGAGAGGTTGAATTGTATTATTGCAAGACATATTAGGCCTAAGTTTCACCTAAGGAATTCAAATAGTTGTGCGAATAACATAAAAAACAGCGGATACTTGCAAGACGACGTGGAGCTTTCCAATACTCTTTGGAAAGATAACAAAGTTGTTGCGATGCTTTCAACATTTGCTGGAAAGGAACCGGAATCGGAAGTGAGAAGATATGACCGGAAAACAAAAATAATTACGAAAATCAAATGTCCTGCCGTAATCGGAGATTACAATAACCACATGGGTGGAGTAGACGTGATGGTTTTATAGGAAGGTATAGGATCACCCTAAAATCTAGGAAATGGTACAGACGAATATAACCTTTTGGATATGACCTGCATCAACTCCTGGATTCTATACAAACAAGCATGTCAATCAAAAGGCATTGTTCCAAAAAGGATTTTAGATTCGAATTAGCACAAACTTTGTGTCAAATTGATTTCGCTGGCAAGACCAGCAGAAAACCAAATCCTTCTTCACCATCGGTTGCAAGCCAACATGAAGCAAAGAAGAAAAAGTCGACTACAACTCAACCTATGCCACGATGGTATATGCCACTTTCCAGAAGTGGTAGGCAATCGAACACGATGCAAACTTCCCGGCCGGTTAGGACAGACCTTTATAAAATGTAAAAAATGCAATATGGCTTTATGTTTAAATAGCCAAAGGAACTGTTTTTTACAGGTTCATACTATATAATATTTTTTTTTATATTTTTTTTTTTATGGCAGATAGAACAAAGCTCAGGGGATGCCCCCTATCCATGCAAATCATTCGTTGGTTTAGAAGGGTAAAGGTTAGTGGGAAGGGGAAAAGTGGGAGTAGTGTCGATTTACACCTCTTTTAAAAGCATCGACGTTATAAGTGGGTGGGAAAACATGCGCAGGGAGACTATTCCACAATTTCCATATTTACCTAATAATTATGTTATTATTTAGCTAAAAATTAATAATAATTAAATTTAATATTAATTTATTTAAGTAATTTAACTTATAACTTATAAAAATGAAAAAATAATTAATAGGAAATAAATAATTTAAACACAAAAAATATTTTTCATTTACAAGCACGTTTTTATGCGCTGGCGGGCAGTGATGGATATTTAAATCAACTAGTTTTTTTAAAAATTTGGCAGTAAAATAAAAAAAAATTAAGTGGCAAGATAAAGGCATTACACTTGTCTTGTCGCGTTTTGCTTTGCTTGCGACGTACGCGTGGCCGCTTGTGCAGCTGACCCTCCTACACTTCCTTACAGTGGGTGGCGATGACAATAATCCGCATGGATTCCGCTAATTTACGTGGCTTGAGGGCGAACTTTTTCGCGGTCCATGCGCATATTTGTACCCACCAACCGCATGTAACGGCACTAAGTGAGACACAGGTGTCTGAGGGTGCAGATCCACTGGATTTTCACAGGCATGGGTACCATTTACTGCCATTGTTTTCACCACACAGAGGCATCGCCTTATACATTCGCAGTGATGTTGCGTACCAGTGTCAGCGACACCTTTGCACGACGGATGCCGAATTTAGCTCCATGTGGGTTAAGTTCAAAATCCAGTCGCACATACTGCACTTCTGCTTCATTTATAGAAGCCCGGGTCTAGGGAGGTTGCCCACTTTTGATAAAGTGGACAGTCTCTCTGATTCGATTTCTAAAATTCTGGAATCGTATCCGAACAGTAAAATGGTTGTTGCTGGTGATTTCAATGTTCATAATTCCAATTGGTTACGTCATTCGAGTCACAAAACACCTGAGGGTTTGTATGTTGAATTATTTGCTGAGTCTAATAATTTGACTCAATTAGTGAAGAAACCAACGCACTTTCCCTGCGTTGATGGGCAGAACCAAAATATTCTGGACCTTTTTCTAACTTCACATCACAGCAAGTATGATGTGAATGTTCTTGCACCTCTTGGTAATTCGGACCACGCTACAATTTCTGCTACCTTCCAATATTCTAGTCTTCAATCCGCTCATCAGCCAGCTCCGAAGCGGACAGTGTGGCTTTATGAGAAGGATAATTGGGATGCGCTGAACTTCTTTTACAGCCGTTTCAATTAGCAATTGCGTTTTAGGGATAGAAACATAAAAGCTGCAGCGAAATTGGTAGAAAATATAATTTTAATTGGTATGAGGTATTTCATACCCAATAAAAGAATTTCCATTAAACCAAAAGACCATTCCTGGTTTAATGCGACTTGCAGACAAGCCCTCAGGTCTAAAGAGGAAGCATTTAGCAATTTAAACAACACTGCTGATACTAAACTGCTGCGCAATCAGGCCAGAAATAGGTGCAATACCACTCTAAAGCGCGAAAAGTTCTCTACGAACAGCGCCTTAGACGTAGAGTTCTTGAATACCATAAGGGTAGCAAGAACTTTTGGTCGATCGTGGGGAGAGTGGAGAATCAGACGCGCTCGTCTATTCCAACTCTCCTCAAGGATGATCAGATCTTCACTCACTCGGTTGATAAGGCAAACTTATTAGCCAAAATGTTTGCTGAAAACTGCTCTTTTCCTGAGAGTAGCCAACCACTGCTCGCGGTCGATGGTGTATCTCATGCTATGCCTGAGATGCATTTTCGAACGCGAGCTGTTAAAAGAGTGCTTGCAGACCTCAATGTCAACAAATCCTCGGGACCGGATGGCATTTCAGCCCATGTGTTGAGAAAGTGCACCTCAACACTGGCTCGCCCATTGCGCAATCTCTTTAATTTATCATTTACTTCAGGAGATTTTCGCACTTCCCGGAAGATGGCCCATGTGCAGCCAGTTCCCAAAAAAGGTGAGGCTACGAATCCTGCAAATAGCCGGCCTATAGCCATCTGCTCAGTGCTCTCCAAAGTCATGGAGAGCATTGTAAATTTTAACTTGATGAGGTACCTAGAGAGCAACGAGTTGATCAGCGATCGCCAGTACGGCTTCCGTGCTCACCGTTCCACCGGCAATCTGATAGCGTTTCTCACTGAGCGGTGGAGCAGTTGTATTCACCGGTTCGGTGAGAGCAAGGTTGTTGCTCTGGATATCTCCAAGGAATTTGACCGGGTGTGGCATAAAGCACTCGTGTCTAAACTGGCTGCTTATGATGTCGGTAATACTTTCACTCGATGGATATCGAGTTTCCTCAGCGGCCGTTCTATTCGGGTTGTGATAGACGGCTTTGCTTCCGAAGAGCACTCCATTAATGCTGGAGTTCCGCAGGGTTCGGTCCTGTCTCCAACTCGTTTTCTCATTTTTATCAATGACCTTCTGTCATTGACATCAAACCCCGTATACTCGTTTGCTGATGACAGCAGCATTTGTCATTCATATTCATTCTCCAGGCGTCCTTCTATTCTGGAGATCACTAGAAAACGCAGAAATATAGAATGGCGCAGAATTATCACTCCAGTCTGACCTCAACAAAATCCAGGAGTGAGGTTGAGCGAATCGGGTCGATTTTAATGCGCGGAAGACCCAATGCTGTTTGTTGACCCACAAACGTCTGGCGGGTGACTACTTCCCACCTCTAAATATGGGTGGTGTGGATATTAATGAGTCGGAGGCTCTTGATGTTCTGGGCTTGTCAATCCAATGTGATCTTCACTGGAACGATCACATCTTTGACGTGTCGGAAGAGGCAGCCAAGTGCTTAGGCTTTCTTAAACGGTGTAAGAAATACTTCACTCCAACCGATCTTCGTTGTATCTACAACACCTATATCCGTGCGAAAGTGGAGTACAATTCGCATATATGGTCGAGAGCTTCGCAAACATATCTTCAGCTTCTGAACCTTGTCCAATGTCGTGCGTTAAAACTTATAGGGGACAGTAGGGTATCCAGTTCTATTGAAACCTGGGAGCGTCGTCGTGATGTAGGGTGTGTATCATTAAATTACCGTTACATTCATGGTAAATGTTCCTCTGAAGTAGCCGGCCTGATTCCTCCGGTTCAGGTATTTAGCAAAACTACTCGGCTTTCCAAAGGCGTGCACCCCTTTCATGTCGCGATACCGTTCCAACGAACCATGCATTAAGGTGACAATTCGTTTTTCGGTCGCGTCATTAAATTATGGAATAATCTCCCTGCGAATGTCTTCCCGCCCACTTACAGCGTCGAAACCTTTAAGCGAAGTGTCATTACTCCCTCTTTCCCCTTCCCACTAATCTGTCTTCCCTTCGGAACTAACAAATGCTTTGCATGGAGGGGGCATCCCCTGAGCTTGGTTTCATCTGCCATAAAAAAAACGTAGATCGGTTGGAGTGAAGTATTTCTTACACCGCTTAAGAAAGCCTAAGCACTTGGCTGCTTCTTTCGACACGTCAAAGATGTAATCGTTCCAGCGAAGATCGCATTGGATTGACAAGCCCAGAACATCAAGAGCCTCCGACTCATTAATATCCACACCACCCATATGTAGAGGTGGGAAGTTGTCACCCGCCAGACGTTTGTGGGTCAACAAACAGCATTGGGTCTTCCGCGTATTAAAATCGACCCGATTCGCTCGACCCCACTCCTGGATTTTGTTGAGGTCAGATTTGAGTGTGTCATTCATAATTCTGCGTTTTCTAGTGATCTCCAGAATAGAAGGACGCCTGGAGAATGAATATGAATGACAACTGCTGGTGTCATCAGCAAACGAGTAGACGGGGTTTGATGTCAATAACAGAAGGTCATTGATAAAAATAAGAAAAAGAGTTGGAGACAGGAGCGAACCCTGCGGAACTCCAGCATTAATAGAGTGCTCTTCGGAAGCAAAGCCATCTATCACAACCCGAATAGAACGGCCGCTGAGGAGACTCGATACCCAACGAGTGAAAATATTACCGACACCATAAGCAGCCAGTTTAGACACGAGTGCTTTATGCCACACCCGGTCAAAGGCCCGGTCAAATCCGGAGCAACAACCTTCCTCTCACCGTACTGGTGAATACAACTGTTCCACCGCTCAGTGAGAAACGCCATCAGATTACCGGTGGAACGGTGAGCACGGAAGCCGTACTGGCGATCGCTGATCAACTCGTTGCTCTCTAGATACCTCATCAGATTAAAATTTACAATGCTCTTCTTTACTTTGGATTGCACTGAGCAGATTGCTATGGGCCGGTAATTTGCAGGATTCGTAGCCTCCCCTTTTTTGGGAACTCACTGCACATTGGTAATCTTCCAGGAAGTGTTGAGGCGCATTTTCTCAACACATGGGCCGAAATGACATCCGGTCCCGAGGACTTGTTGACATTGCGATCTGCCAGCACTCTGCAAGCACCCTTTTAACAACTTGCGTCCGAAAATGCATCTCAGGCATAGCATGAGGTACACCATCGACCGTGGGCAGTGGTTGGCTACTCTGAGGAATTAAACACTATGCAAGATATAAGGAATTAAAGACTCCAGATATTAAAGATTATGCAAAAAATCGTACAATATTTATTTAAATAAAGTGAAGTCCAGTTTGCTCTCGGATCATTTTGGAACTTCGTAAATATGAAAAGGAAGAGTGTTTAGAAGCTAGCCTTCTCATTAGAAGCTAGATCAACAAATATCCAGCGACACTAAAACTATTTGCAACCTATTTGCTAAATTTTTGAAACCTACATATTCATTAGAACCATATAATTTATCAAATTACACATTTAATATTTCTTCGGGTTCCATTACGATACCAATAATAGATGTGCAGATATTGTTAAACGTCCTAAAGTCCATTAATTATAATTACAATCCTGGACCAGATAACATTCCATCATGTATTTTAAAATTTTGCGCTGATGAATTAGCGTCGCCTGTAGCAGCACTTTTTGATTACTCGCTTCGATCTGGCTATTTCCCTAAAATATGGAAGTCTTATTATGATATTCCCCTGCACAAGTCTGGAAATAGATGCAACATAAATAATTATCGTGGCATTGCTAAGTTCAGTGCGCTACCTAAACCCTTTGAGAAGATAATTACGTGCCAAATCTTAAGAAGTGTTAATACACTGACTTCTCCGGAGCAACACGGATTTCGTCCATGAAAATCATCCACGACTAATCTGTCAGAATTCGTCTCGAAAACTTTTAAGAACTTCAGTACCGGTAAACAAAGAGGTGTAATTTCGGATCGATCGTTGTTATCCCAGTCTAACAAAAATCACACGGTTGTATACTTTTTTCAAGAATTTATTAAGCTGATTTCAAGGATTAATAAAGCTAATTCCAAGAATTGAGAAGACAATAAGGTTTGGAATCTATGCTAAATTTTGACGAATATTGTGTAAGATTTCAACATATTCTTTGAAGTTTTTACATTAATTCATTTAAATTTTGGATATGTTTCCAATTCGTAGCAAATTCGAGTCAATCCACAATTCGAAACCAAGCAATAAGAAACAACAGAAAGAACAAAAAGGTGAACTTCAAATAAATACAAGCAACAACATCAACAAGGAGAGCTTCATATTCGAACCAAAGCAACAAGCAACAACAACAAGAACAACAAGGCGAGTTCCGTATTTCTTAAAATAACAACTCCGCGCTTCAGAACATGGATGCGAAGTTACAGCTCGAACCGCTCCCTTAATGTTTACATTAAATTTCACTGCACTTCAGAACCAGCTTTTAAAAAACCGTCCGGCAGCTGCCAGCCGTCAGCCGTCAGTCCGTCCGCCAGGCCACCAGGGTTGCCAGCTCTCGAAAATCCCACAAAAAATTCCCAATAATATTTTTAAAAATAAAAAAAATAAAAATAAAAAAAACCAAAAAAGTTTGTTTTTTCTCTATCAGGCATTCTCTATCAGCTATGATTTTACCAGTTATTGTTGTGGTCCAGAAACGCCATATATATATGTATATATATTTATATATAATATATATATATATATATATATATATATATATATATATATATATATATATATATATATATATATATATATATATATATACATACACACACACACACACACACACACACACACACACACACACACACACACATATATATATATATATATATATATATATATATATATATATATATATATATATATATATATATATATATATATATATATATATATATATATATATATATATACCTACCTTACACTCGAGTAATTAAAAAAATAATAACTTCGCCAGTATATAACTTTTGCATAAGTAGGCAGACCATGACCATTTTTAGAAAACAGGTTGGTAAAGCCTCTGGAGGCATATATATATATATATATATGTATATATATATATATATATATATATATATATATATATATATATATATATATATATATATATATATATATATATATATATATATATATATATATATATATATATATATATATATATATATATATATATATATATATATATATATATATATATATATATATATATATATATATATATATATATATATATATATATCCATATATATATATATATATGTATATGTTGCTGGTCTTCAAGGCCGAAGTCTAAATACCTTACACTCGAGTAACTAAAAAAATAATAACTTCGCCAGTATATAACTTTTGCATAAGTAGGCAGACCATGACCATTTTTAGAAAACAGGTTGGTAAAGCCTCTGGAGGCATATATATATATATATATATATATATATATATATATATATATATATATATATATATATATATATGCCTCCAGAGGCTTTACCAACCTGTTTTCTAAAAATGGTCATGGTCTGCCTACTTATGCAAAAGTTATATACTGGCGAAGTTATTATTTTTTTAGTTACTCGAGTGTAAGGTATTTAGACTTCGGCCTTGAAGACCAGCAACACGTGGCATAATGGTATCCATATTTTGACTTAATCGCAAAAGTGTTCTTATACTGGCGTAGTTTTGAGTATCCTCTTAACATTTCGTCGAAATGTTCCTCAAGTATTTTTTCCTATGGGTTATTAGTATTTTTCTCTTTGGTATTTATCCTGCTTATTTGATAGTCAATTGTTTATTTTTTTCTAATAACGCACGTGTCCAATTCAGAATTTCCAGCCACGCGTTGGTCTCAACAATAAATTGTGAATTTCTTACATTAATTGGATTAGATTTCCCCCGACGTGTTGTAAAAATACATTCTTTTTAATTCATATAATAAAATCATCAACCAATATGCTTTATTAAAATTACTGCGGTGCTAAAAGACAGGCATCAAATTTCCTCAAACATCACCATGCTTCAGGCCATGCATGCAAAACCACAATTCGATGCGTCACTACACTTCTAAAGCAGCTTCTAAAAAGTAATTAAAGCAATTAAATTAACAACAACTACAACACTATCCCCTGCTTACGCAGCCTCTGCTTAGGCAGCCCATACCCGCACCCACACTCATTCCGACATCCCTGTGCCCTAAAAATATTAAAACAACAACAACAAAACACTGGCCAACCAACCTAACCTATCCAACAAGAAGGCATCTCTATCGCTTCATAATAAACGCCAAACTAACTTTAAAGAAGCTAACAACATCTCTTATTGAAATTGAGGCTATTCTGAATTCTCGACCTATATCACCATTGTCAATCGAATTCAATAATTTCGAAGCTTTAACACCAGACCATTTTTCAGTTGGCGGTCTTCTAAACTCTATACATGAACCAATTGTTGACTCTATACAAGAACCATATTACCTATCTTAAGAGAGGGAAAAGGATAACTCTAACAAAACAACAATTCTGAAGGAAATGGTCAATAGAATATTTAAATGAAATGCTACAACATCATCGTTGGACTACAAAAGAAAATAATATTCAAAAGACCCTAGTTTTAATCCACGACGACAACGTACCATCAAAACAACGGGCATTCGGAAGAGTCGTCGTAACCATCCAAGGCAGTGATCGAAAAATTAGGATTGCTGACATCAGGAAAGCAAATGGAACTTTCCGTTGCCCAATACGGAATTTTGCACTTTCATTAAATCCTTGAAAGCTGGTGCTTTCAACGCCTCCGGAATATTGGATTATTTGCTTGTAGTTGTTTATATATTTTAATTTCAATAATTTTCTGAATATTGAAGTAATTGAGTAGTAGTAAACTTACTAAAATTACTTTTGAGTATGTTTTGAATGTTTGCAACAATGAATTTCTAAAACCTTGTGCAAAAAATTTGCAAATCTATAAGCCGTATTTTTTTGGCAATGAAACAACTTAAGACCTTCTTCCAGACAGACTTATCGACACTTGAACACTCCACTCATTTGGACTTTCCAAGCAATAAACAAAAACAACGACATTGTGTGCCTTGGCCGTCCCTCTAAAAACGATAATTAGAAATGAAATAGATAATTTTAAACCTGATAAAAATGTGGAAGTTTATCTCCTTAATCTTCATTTATTTTTTTAACAGAAAGGACAATTCTTGGCTTACGGAAAAAGTATCGTAATGGAACCCGAAGAAATATTAAATGTGTAATTTGATAAATTATATGGTTCTAATGAATATGTAGGTTTAAAAAATTTACCAAAGAGGTTGCAAATAGTTTGAGTGTCGCTGGATATTTGTTGATCTAGCTTCTAATGAGAAGGCTAGCTTCTAAACAATATTCGTTTACATATTTACGAAGTTCCAAAATGATCCGAGAGCAAACTGGACTTCACTTTATTTAAATATATATTGTACGATTCTTTGCATAGTCTTTAATATCTGGAGTCTTTAATTCCTTATATCTTGCATAGTCTTTAATTCCTAAGAGTAGCCAACCACTGCCCACGGTCGATGGTGTATCTCATGCTATGCCTGAGATGCATTTTCGAACGCGAGTTTTTAAAAGGGTGCTTGCAGAGTGCTTGCAGATCTCAATGTCAACAAATCCTCGGGACCGGATGGCATTTCGGGCCATGTGTTGAGAAAATGCGCCTCAACACTTCCTGGAAGATTACCAATGTGCAGTCAGTCCCCAAAAAAGGGGAGGCTACGAATCCTGCAAATTACCGGCCCATAGCAATCTGCTCAGTGCTCTCCAAAGTAATGAAGAGCATTGTAAATTTTAATGTGATGAGGTATCTAGAGAGCAACGAGTTGATCAGCGATCGCCAGTACGGCTTCCGTGCTCACCGTTCCACCGGTGATCTGATGGCGTTTCTCACTGAGCGGTGCAACAGTTGTATTCACCAGTACGGTGAGAGGAAGGTTGTTGCTCCGGATTTGACCGGCCTTTGACCGGGCCTTTGACCGGGTGTGGCATAAAGCACTCGTGTCTAAATTGACTGCTTATGGTGTCGGTAATATTTTCACTCGTTGGATATCGAGTTTCCTCAGCGGCCGTTCTATTCGGGTTGTGATAGATGGCTTTGCTTCCGAAGAGCACTCTATTAATGCTGGAGTTCCGCAGGGTTCGGTCCTGTATCCGACACTTTTTCTTATTTTTATCAATGACCTTCTGTCATTGACATCAAACCCCGTCTACTCGTTTGCTGACGACACCAGCATTTGTCATTCATATTTATTTTCCAGGCGTCTTTCCACCTCTAAATATGGTTGGTGTGGATATTAATGAGTCGGAGGCTCTTGATGTTCTGGGCATGTCAATCCAATGCGATCTTCGCTGGAACGATCACATCTTTGACGTGTCGAAAGAAGCAGCCAAGTGCTTAGGCTTTCTTAAGCGGTGTAAGAAATACTTCACTCCAACCGATCTTCGTTTTTTTTATGGCAGATGAAACCAAGCTCACGGGATGCCCCCCTCCATGCAAAGCATTTGTTGGTTCTGAAGGGAGGACAGATTAATGGGAAGGGGAAAGAGAGAGTACTGACAATTCGCTTAAACGTTTGGACGCTGTAAGTGGGCGGGAAGACATTCGCAGGGAGATTATTCCATAATTTAATGACGCGACCGAAAAACGAATTGTCACCTTAATGCATGGTTCGTTGGAACGGTATCGCGACATGAAAGGGGTGCACGCCTTTGGAAAGCCGAGTAGTTTTGCTAAATACCTGAACCGGAGGAATCAGGCCGGCTACTTCAGAGGAACATTTACCATGAATGTAACGGTAATTTAATGATACACACCCTACATCACGACGACGCTCCCAGGTTTCAATAGAACTGGATACCCTACTGTCCCCTATAAGTTTTAACGCACGACATTGGACAAGGTTCAGAAGCTGAAGATATGTTTGCGAAGCTCTCAACCATATACGCGAATTGTACTCCACTTTCGCACGGATATAGGTGTTGTAGATACAACGAAGATCGGTTGGAGTGAAGTATTTCTTACACCGTTTAAGAAAGCCTAAGCACTTGGCTGTCTCTTCCGACACGTCAAAGATGTGATCGTTCCAGCGAAGATCACATTGGATTGACATGCCCAGAACATCAAGAGCCACCGACTCATTAATATATACACAACCCATATTTAGAGGTGGGAGGTTGTCACCCACCAAACGCTTGTGGGTTAACAAACAGCATTGGGTCTTCCGCGCATTAAATTCGACCCGATTCGCACGACCCCATTCCTGGATTTTGTTGAGGTCGGATTGGATTGTGTTATTCATAATTCTGCGTCTTCTAGTGATCTACAGAATGGAAGGGCGCCTGGAGAATGAATATGAATGACAAATGCTGCTGTTATCAGCAAACGAGTAGACGGGGTTTGATGTCAATGACAGAAGGTCATTGATGAAAATAAGAAAAAGTGTCGGAGACAGGACCGAACCCTGCGGAACTCCAGCATTAATGGAGTGCTCTTCGGAAGCAAAGCCGTCTATCACAACCCGAATAGAACGGCCGCTGAGGAAACTCGATATCCATCGAGTGAAAGTATTACCGACATCATAAGCAGCCAGTTTAGACACGAGTGCTTTATGCCACACCCGGTCAAATTCTTTGGAGATATCCAGAGCAACAACCTTGCTCTCACCGAACCGGTGAATACAACTGCTCCACCGCTCAGTGAGAAACGCCATCAGATTGCCGGTGGAACGGTGAGCACGGAAGCCGTACTGGCGATCGCTGATCAACTCGTTGCTCTCTAGATACCTCATCAAGTTAAAATTTACAATGCTCTCCATGACTTTGGAGAGCACTGAGCAGATGGCTATAGGCCGGCTATTTGAAGGATTCGTAGCCTCACCTTTTTTGGGAACTGGCTGCACATGGGCCATCTTCCAGGAAGTGCGAAAATCTCCTGAAGTAAATGATAAATTAAAGAGATTGCGCAATGGGCGAGCCAGTGTTGAGGTGCACTTTCTCAACACATGGGCTGAAATGCCATCCGGTCCCGAGGATTTGTTGACATTGAGGTCTGCAAGCACTCTTTTAACAGCTCGCGTTCGAAAATGCATCTCAGGCATAGCATGAGATACACCATCGACCGCGAGCAGTGGTTGGCTACTCTCAGGAAAAGAGCAGTTTTCAGCAAACATTTTGGCTAATAAGTTTGCCTTATCAACCGAGTGAGTGAAGATCTGATCATCCTTGAGGAGAGTTGGAATAGATCGACCAAAAGTTCTTGCTACTCTTATGGTATTCAAGAACTCTACGTCTAAGGCGCTGTTCGTAGAGAACTTAGAGTGGTATTGCACCTATTTCTGGCCTGATTGCGCAGCAGTTTAGTATCAGCAGTGTTGTTTAAATTGCTAAATGCTTTCCTCTTTAGACCTGAGGGCTTGTCTGCAAGTCGCATTAAACCAGGAATGGTCTTTTGGTTTAATGGAAATTCTTTTATTGGGTATGAAATACCTCATACCAATTAAAATTATATTTTCTACCAATTTCGCTGCAGCTTTTATGTTTCTATCCATAAAACGCAATTGCTAATTGAAACGGCTGTAAAAGAAGTTCAGCGCATCCCAATTATCCTTCTCATAAAGCCACACTGTCCGCTTCGGAGCTGGCTGATGAGCGGATTGAAGACTAGAATATTGGAAGGTAGCAGAAATTGTAGCGTGGTCCGAATTACCAAGAGGTGCAAGAACATTCACATCATACTTGCTGTGATGTGAAGTTAGAAAAAGGTCCAGAATATTTTGGTTCTGCCCATCAACGCAGGGAAAGTGCGTTGGTTTCTTCACTAATTGAGTCAAATTATTAGACTCAGCAAATTATTCAACATACAAACCCTCAGGTGTTTTGTGACTCGAATGACGTAACCAATTGGAATTATGAACATTGAAATCACCAGCAACAACCATTTTACTGTTCGGATACGATTCCAGAATTTTAGAAATCGAATCAGAGAGACTGTCCACTTTATCAAAAGTGGGCAACCTCCCTAGACCCGGGCTTCTATAAATGAAGCAGAAGTGCAGTATGTGCGACTGGATTTTGAACTTAACCTACATGGAGCTAAATTCGGCATCCGTCGTGCAAAGGTGTCGCTGACACTGGTACGCAACATCACTGCGAATGTATAAGGCGATGCCTCTGTGTGGTGAAAACAATGGCAGTAAATGGTACCCATGCCTGTGAAAATCCAGTGGATCTGCACCCTCAGACACCTGTGTCTCACTTAGTGCCGTTACATGCGGTTGGTGGGTACAAATATGCGCATGGACCGCGAAAAACTTCGCCCTCAAGCCACGTAAATTAGCGGAATCCATGCGGATTATTGTCATCGCCACCCACTGTAAGGAAGTGTAGGAGGGTCAGCTGTACAAGCGGCCACGCGTACGTCGCAAGCAAAGCAAAACGCGACAAGACAAGTGTAATGCCTTTACCTTGCCACTTTATTTTTTTATTTTACTGCCAAATTTTAAAAAAAAACTAGTTGATTTAAATATCCATCACTGCCCGCCAGCGCATAAAAACGTGCTTGTAAATGAAAAATATTTTTTGTGTTTAAATTATTTATTTCCTATTAATTATTTTTTCATTTTTATAAGTTATAAGTTAAATTACTTAAATAAATTAATACTAAATTTAATTATTATTAATTTTTAGCTAAATAATAACATAATTATTAGGTAAATATAAAAAAAAATATTATGTAGTATGAACCTGTAAAAAACAGTTTCTTTGGCTATTTAAACATAAAGCCATATTGCATTTTTTACATTTTATAAAGGTCTGCCCTAACCGGCCGGGAAGTTTGCATCGTGTCCGATTGCCTTCCACTTCTGGAAAGTGGCATATACCATCGTGGCGCAGGTCAATGGACAGAATAGGTTGAGTTGTAGTCGACTTTTTCTTCTTTGCTTCATGTTGGCTTGCAACCGATGGTGAAGAAGGATTTGGTTTTCTGCTGGTCTTGCCAGCGAAATCAATTTGATACAAAGTTTGTGCTAATTCGAATCTAAAATCCGCTTGACTTTTTGGAACAATGCCTTTTGATTGACATGCTTGTTTGTATAGAATCCAGGAGTTGATGCAGGTCATATCCAAAGGGTGATATTCGTCTGTACCATTTCCTAGATTTTATGGTGATCCTATACCTTCCTATAAAACCATCACGTCTACTCCACCGATGTGGTTATTGTAATCTCCGATTACGGCAGGACATTTGATTTTCGTAATTGTTTTTGTTTTCCGGTCATATCTTCTCACTTCCGATTCCGGTTCCTTTCCAGCAAATGTTGAAAGCATCGCAACAACTTTGTTATCTTTCCAAAGAGTATTGGAAAGCTCCACGTCGTCCAAAGTGGTGACCATTTCTACTGCTGATCCTCGAGGTTTCTTTTGGAATTCGCTCTCTTCGGGAAGTTTGCATTTGGGAATTCTGTTTCGTCTTATTGTACCCAGACAGTGGATGCCTTGTTTTCGTAAATATACAAAAAGTGGCAACGACGTGTAATAATTGTCGCAGTACAATTTGTAATTCTTGTCCTTTGGCACTTGGCGACATAGCCTAACTACAACATTAGCACTCGCCCCCAAATCAACCTCATGTGTAAGGCGCCTCGGCACTTTATTTTCTTCTCCCGAATATATTTCAAAATTGTAGGCGAACCCAGATATCCCACAAAACACAAAGAGTTTATAGCCCCATTTATGTGGTTTTTGTGGCATATACTGCTTTAGATGATGCCGAGCTTTCGTGGCACACATTTGTTCATCCACACACAAGCGTTCCTCCATTGGAATTTTACAGAAATTTTTGTTGAGGGCTTCTATTATTGGCCTCAGCTTGTGGAGTTTATCATGTTTGTCGTCCTTTCGATCAGTTATATAGGTGGAATTATCATTGAAGTGGAGAATGCGTTTTAACTTTTCAAACTGTTTCATTGGCATTGCAGCTTTTACTAAATCCGAACCCATGCTAGAGCTCCAATAGGAACGTGTGTTGGGGCATTTGATCACAGATGCAAAAACTGCTATAGCGGTATATTAAAAAAATGCAATAAAATACAACGATATCTGACTGAATAACCCTTGTAATGGTCTTTGGAAAAGTCAGGTAAACCAATTTGCAAACGGGTTATCTGTCATTTTTTTCGACCCATTAACGGTTTCGAAACCATTTACCATGATAAATGCGCTAAAAAATTCTGAGGAAAACTCATTACCTAAAACCCTTTACCTCATTTCAATTTATTACCGCTATAACGAGTTTATTGGCTCCCATAAATATATCACACCGCTTCAAAATCTTTATGCATTCGGCAAAGGCACACTGAAGAAAAGTATCATGTTATGCGCACTGATGAATATATGAATCGTCTTCATTTATGACCGCTGCTACTAAAGTATAATTATTTTATTCAAATTTTAAAGGCAATTAGCTAAAACAGCCATCAATCTTGCAAATTTATATTTTTATTGTAGGATTTTTGTGTATTTTGTACAAATAATTTTGGTTCAAACATTGTCAAAAATGAAAAATTCGCAAAAAAATATTTTTTCAGTTTGTCCGTGTTTTATATTTATTTATAATTTAAGAACAAAACTCAAAAGGTATTAGAAAGTTTAATTGATTAATTTTAAGAGATTATTTGCAGCGAACAATTAATTTTGCATCAACGTAGTGATTTTAGAGAGAATTTTTAAGACGATTCATATATGCATCAATTCCTGTTTAAGGATTAATATTCGGAGAGTTCACATCGGAAGAAAGAAAGGCATTATTTCACAACGAATTGCCCTCCCAGCTGTCAGTTCGCGAATCAAAACAAGTAAGAGTGTTGTCTTCGGCCTGGCCGAAATCTAAATACCCTACACCCGAGTAACTGAAAAAAATTATAATTTCGCCACTTAACAACTTTTGTATAAGTAGGCGGACCACGCCCATTTCGGGTAAATGTTTTTGTAATGTCTCTAGGTACTGCTAGGTAGAATTACAAAGGTATTAATATTTTGAACCGTTTATGGGATATTGACAACTTTTGTATAAGTGGTCGGACCACACCCATATTCTGTACACAAATTGATAATACGTGTAGATATCTCGTGATAAAATTTCGTATTAATATCTTACAGTGTTTACAAGATATTGACAACTTTTGTATGAGTGGGCGTGGCATGCCCATTTTTGGCAAGCTTATTGCTAATGCTTCCCTATATACACTCATAAAATTACATATCAATATCTTATACCGTTAATTAGATATTGACAACTTTGTTATCAGTGGGCGTGACACGCCCATTTTTTTCCAACGTTTTAGCAATGACGCTATATGTTCCGGAATAAAATTATACCTTAATATCTCACACGGTTTATGAACTATTCAGATTATAACATTTTTTGAAACGAGGTGCCTTTACATTCCGTATGTAAAGTAGGCGTAGCTGTTCACCGATCTCGCCCATTTTCAATCCAACACAGCCCTACATAACAGTGAATATTTGTTAAACAGACAGACAGACAGACGGACGGATAGGGCTAAATCGATTCAGGAGGTGACGCTGAGAAAGAATATATACTTTTCTATATCTATCTCGTCTCCTTCTCTGCGTTACAAACGGAAGAACAAAGTGAATATACCCTACTCCCTTCGGGTGTAGGGTTTAAAAATAAAGACGACGGTGTTCCTCTTTTTCCCAACCAGTAGAGAGGGAGTGTGACGACCCTTTTGCTGTGCAAATTTGGCGCACAAAAATAATAAGCAGTCGAACAGACCTAAGAACTGTTCCCAAGGAGAATGCTGTGAACAGTTTTCAACATAACGCACACACACGTTTGCGTCACCTAAAGACGATCGTTCGAAACGCACACACGGACGGACAGGAGAAAGTATGTAGAGAAAAGTAAAAGTGACAGTGCATGTTGCACGTAAACTCAACTGAGCTACAGAGCGGGATGGCAGCTGACGGCACATATGTGCAAGTTATACCAGTGAGCAGAGAAAGCAACCAAATCGCGATGCGTACCAATAACCTGATTTGTACATTGCACAACCAGAGTCAGAGAGTGCAGTGAACACATAGATCAGCTCTCAGCTGATCTAAGCTGTGACCCACTTTTGCAGCTTATGTACTGGGGGAAAAAAGCAATGCATGTAAGAAGACGGCAGTGAAGTTCACTGACCGTAATAACTTCTTAACCTTGGGAAAGTGGTTTATTACAAACAAATACTTTTTTGCACGAAAACGGGCTTAACGGAGTACGAAATACCGCACTCCGTTAAAATGGAACATTCTGGAAAAAGACTCAAGCGAGTATAAAACTGATTGCAGAGCAAAACTCGGGGCTCAGTCTATTTTTCGGTTCAGCAAGTGCAGTCTGTCTTTCGGTGCAATCATTTTAGTTCAACGGTTCAGTCGTTCGAGTCGGTGCAAGTCAGTCAAGTTCAATCAAGTGAATCAATTCAGTCAAGTGAACCGAGACAGTTAAGTGAGTCCAGTCAGACAATTCATCCATCAGAACGCCCGCTATATCAGAGAAGTACGACGAGCACGGAAAAGGCAAAGAAATCAGTTCAACAACACCCAGCCAAAAGCCGAGGTACTGTACTATATTTAAGTCATAAAAATTCGAAAGTAGAACAACAAAAAATACGCAGTTGCAGTGGGTTGAACGCCCTCCGGTTGTATGAGTTAAAAGCGCTAGAAGCACACAGTCGCAGTGGCTTGAACGCCCTCCTGTTGCAAAAATCGAAGCGCCAGGAATACGCAGTCGCAGTGGCTTGAACGCCCTCCTGTTGCAAAAATCGAAGCGCCAGAAATACGCAGTCGCAGTGGCTTGTACGCCCTTTTGTCGTAAAAACTAAAAGCGCTAGAAGCACACAGTCGCAGTGGCTTGAACGCCCTCCTGTTGCAAAAATCGAAGCGCCAGAAATACGCAGTCGCAGTGGCTTGAATGCCCTCCTGACGTAAAAGCTATAGTGCCAGAAATATATAGTTGTAGTGGCTTGTATACCTCCTAGCAACCGTCGGTAACACTAGAAATAGAGAAGTTTTAGTACATTGGCTGGTGTAAGCAAACTCACCAGATATACCAGAGAACGGTCGCAGCGGCTTGCAGACCTTTCCGTCAGTGCAGACATCAGATCTCACAAACGCAGTGAGATATCAACAACCCAGCAGAACACCAGTTATCTCAGAAACGCAGCGAGATATCAACAAGCCAGCAGAACACCAGTTATCTCATAAACGCAGTGAGATATCAACAGCCCGGCAGGATACCAGTGATGTCAAAAACGCAGCGAGATATCAACAATCCAGCTGAATACCAGTGATCTCACAAACGCGGTCAGATATCAACAGCCCAGCAGAACAGCAGTGATCTCACAAACGCAGTGAGATATCAACAACCCAGCAGGATACAAGTGATCTCACAAACGCAGGGAGATATCAACAACCTAGTAGAGTTCCAGTGACCCTAAAACGCATAGAAGTACCAACGACATTATTTTATTTCTAGTACAACTACCAATTGTTTAAGCAAACTAAATACAAATATTGTTGCGGAAGCCCAGGAGATTGTTTCGGCACGCCGCTCCCCAACTCCGCCCGGGAATTCCAAGGTTTTTGGCGCGGCACGAGAGACCATCCTCCGGTCAGGCCCCAACACCTAGGCCGATGTATAAGGGACGCGGAGACCTTCGACTTCGCGCCCACCATCATCAGTTCCGGCCCCAAGACGCGCTCATGCCGTAGTGCCGGCCCGAAGGCACGACTGACGTCCACCAGCCATGAGGCTTTCAGTTCAGTGTTGCCCTTTGGGCGCAGGGCATATTCTGCACCGCTGCCATCAGTTCCTGTAGCAGACCATCGCGCAACGGAATCTGACGGCGCGAGCTCGGCACGTGTACCTAAACTGTTTGGCATGCTCGCACCGGCTGTCTGCTTGCCAGAGCCCAATGCGCTACCGAACGTGCGGGGAGGCGCATCAAACCCTTCTGCACTAAGCCAGGTCCGACGTGCGGCGCCAGTTGTCGGTGTTTAGGGTTTGCAGTCCTGCAAGGCGGTTAACGCCAACTGCCGCTCGCCAGAGGTGTCAGGAGTGAGAACTGCATTTCTCTCTCTTGTCAGCCAGCCGGGTATGAGATCCGCCTCTCTCGAGAGAGTAAGCTCGGCTGCGGGCTCTCACCACGGCGACTGGCCCTGTATTCTGGCTGCGTGCATTCGCCGCTGGACCAGACTCAAACTTACTCACTTTTTGTTTTCGCTGAGGTGAGCAGACCTTTTTTGAGGCTGTCGAATTCGAGTTTGGAATAAAAATAAATTACATTAACCTGTGTGAAATAAATATTTAGTTTGTTAAGCTTTGTGGTATAAACATTTAGTTTGTTAAACATTGTTAAATTAAACATTTTGGTCCAAAACGAGCAGGATTTGCCGCCCAGGATCTACGGAATTGCCGACGCCCAAAACCAGTGTCACAGACGCCCCAAACCGGCAAATATCGTCCCCGACGACCCATCCAACCACTAAATGGAAAAAAACAAGGTAAGCTTCTTTTATTTCACACAATTTGGCCCTGTTGTATGTCGCAATCATACTTCAAGGTCCGGGTAACCGGAACCGTCAGCAACTCAGTTAGTGAGTCAATGTCAAGCCTTTTAGTACAAGCAAAGCACTTTGTTTGGGAAGCTCGAAAGCCAAGCTAACAACCATCGCACTCTGCATAGTAGCAAGTGTGGGAGTTAATTGCTAGATAATTATAAGCTCCAGGCAAAGCTCTCGAAAGCCATGTTAGCAACCATCGCAGTCTGCATGGTTGTAAATGTGGAAGTCAATTGCCACCGAATAGCTGTTCTCGAGCTCAAACCAAACAGCTTTCAGAGTAAATTAAATTAGCCAAAACAAAAAAGAAAAGAGCAAACGCGGAAGAATAAATCGTTCCCAATTTAATTCTGCCGACGTTAATATTGCCAAATAGTGATATTAATAAATTACTATTGCAAAATAAGTGGAATTGCGACATACCGGTCCACTTTAGTTTCGCCGACGGCTACGTCAACCGAGCTTAAGTGGAAACGAGTAAATGTTTAAGAGTTAAGTTCTGATTGTAAGTCCACAGCGCGAAGACCGCCGCTGCATCGAAGATAAGAATAAAGGACAATATAAGGCACTTGGGTCTTCCATTGAAAGGATCCGCATTTCCAGGAGGACTCACAACAAGCACGGCACCCTTGTCTGTCCAATGGCGCTCCACACCGAACCAAACCTTTGCTGAGGTCGACCCGTTTACTCTGACAAGTTCTTGAATAGTTTTAAAATTAATTTAAAGTGAAATAAAAGTTTATTGAAAGTTAAATAAGTGGAAAGTGTTAGCGGAATGAATAAATTTTTGAGAAAAATTTTAATGGAAATTTTAAACGGATGTAATTCCGAATTAAATAGAAATGTAAATTTAATTAAGTGAAATTTTTTTCGTGCACTCGATGCAGTTTTAAATAGTTGAAAAAAGCGACGGTTATCGCTGTATGGCGGGCGGTTATAAAAAATATATTTTTGATTACTTTTTACAAAATTTTGTCGATAGTAAAACCCGTGAAGGATAATTTGTTTTCTTAACGTAGAGATATGTACAATTTAAGGTTTTCTGAGTTCCACATTGGCATTTTGCCTGTCCAACGCGTAGTGGGGTGTGTAAACACCCAGTCAGAGCGAACTAATTAAAATCGGGAGCTAAAAGCTACGATGTTTGAGTCACTTGCTGAATAAAATTGGTTTAAAAAAAATGAAATTTTATTGCAAATTATATTGGTTATTTTAAATAGTTTTTTAAGAAAATATAGAAGTGATGTTTTATATGGTTGAAAGCTAACTTATAGCAAGCGCGCCACACGTTATTATAATTTTATTATATGAAAAAAAAAATAAGAAGAAGATCGGATAGCTGGGGCTTAATTTTTTGTCGCTCGGAATATTTAAGTTGCGAACTGGAAGTACAGGGGCGAAAGCGGAATTAATGAAAAAACAAGTAAGAGTGTTGTCTTCGGCCTGGCCGAAATCTAAACACCCTACACCCGAGTAACTGAAAAAATTATAATTTCGCCACTTAACAACTTTTGTATAAGTAGGCGGACCACGCCCATTTCGGGAAAATGCTTTTGTAATGTCTCTAGTTACTGCTAAACAGAATTACGAAGGTATTAATATTTTGAACCGTTTATGGGATATTGACAACTTTTGTATAAGTGGGCGGACCACGCCCATTTTTTGTGTACAAATTGATAATACGCGTAGATACCTCGTGATAAAATTTTGTATTAATATCTTATACCGTTTACAAGACATCGACAACGTTTGTATGAGTGGGCGTGGCCCATTTTTGGCGAGCTTATTGGTAATGCTTCCCTATATATCCTGATAAATTTACATATCAATATCTTATACCGTTCATTAGATATTGCCAACTTTGTTATCAGTGGGCGTGGCACGACCATTTTTTTCAAACGTTTTAGTAATGACGCTATATGTTCCGGAATAAAATTATACCTTAATATCTCACACGGTTTATGAAATATTCAGATTTTAACATTTTTTGAAACGAGGTGCCTTTACATTCCATATGTAAAGTATGATCTCGCCCATTTTCAATCCCAAATAGCCCTACATAACAAAGAATATTTGTGTCAAATTTCATCGCGATATCTCTTTTAGTTCTCACGTAATCGTGATTTCAACAGACAGACAGACAGACAGACAGACAGACAGACAGACGGACAGACGGACGGATAGGGCTAAATCGATTCAGGAGGTGACGCTGAGCAAGAATATATACTACTTTTCTATATCTATCTCGTCTCCTTCTCTGCGTTACAAACGGAAGAACAAAGTGAATATACTTTATATAACAACAAGCGTACGTATGTCTTGCAAACAGGAGTCCTTCGAATGCTTACAGCGGGTGCAGTAAGCGGAACATGTAGTAAACTTGATCCGTGTTCAGTCGGTCAATGCTTCTCAAGCAAATTTTAATTGCTTGGATGGACTGCGTCGAAGCAATTAATTAATGAAAAACTTTTTTTTACCTAGTTTTCGTGAGAAGGAAAAAATTAAAAGAGAACAAAAAGCAATTTAATTAATGGCAGAGTCAGTGCAAGAACAAGTTTACTTAGAATTGAAAAGAACCCATGAGGAATTGCAAAGAGAGCTAGGGGAGTTCTTAGCGAAAATTTGGAAGGTTCTAAAAATCACACTAGCGAATAAAGATAATTGGGATTTTATTAAAAAAAGAACACTAGAATTAGGTGATATTACGAAAGTTGAAGCGAAATGCCATTGTAGAAGAGCTGCTGCCGTTTATGCAGCAATCAACGGACTCAGGACCACGGGTCAAATAACACCACGAGAGAACAATGGGTACCGAGGTCAGTCGAACCGGAGAGTGGAAATGCCAAAAAGGAACCAACTACAGCAGAATTGTCAACCAAATCCAATGCAACAGAATTGGCAACAGACTCAGAGAAGGTTCGAGAACCCGAACCAGAATACATCAAACGGTGTACAAAGGAATCAGGGTACGGGGAACATATCATACAGAGCAAACCGAACGGTGTGTCATTGGTGTAACAGACCAGGACATATGGTGGCAGATTGCCAGGCTAGGAGGAATTGGGAAAAGTTTCAAGACAGTCGCCAGGGAAACTGGCAAGGGCGCTGAACAGGCCAGTAATCTGGGAACCCAATAGTAATAGGAACTTAGGGCCAAGCGAAGGAGTAACTGTAAGTCCGACATCAAAAACTATTGTGGATACGTTACCAACTTCAACAAATGAGAGAGTAACTGTAAGTCCGACATCAAAAACTATTGTGGATACGTTACCAACTTCAACAAATGAGAGAGTAACTGTAAGTCCGACATCGGAAACGATTGCGGATACGTTGCCAATTTCAACAAATGAAGGAGTAACTGTAAGTCCGGCATCGAAAACGATTGTGGATACGTTACCAAATTCAAGAGACTTTGGAATTAGTACAAGGACAAATAGTACAAATGGTGAAGGGAAGAACAATTTACAGAAGAAGCATACGGTTATAGGAGCAGTAGATCCAAAAATACAAAACCACGATCTAAAGCAGATGTCTTTTTGGTTGAATTATAACTTATCTAATAGTGATAAGCAGACCGAGACAGGAGTGTCCAGCTGGACTCAAACCCAGTCAAATGACTTGTTCATTGAATTACCTTGCGCGGAGGCTATAAAGGGAAAACTCGTCTTACTGGTGGATACGGGAGCGGATACAAGCCTGATAAAGGCAGTTTCATTAAAGCATGGTACAATAGTAAACAAGGAGGATACGAAGAGTTTAAGCGAAACATTTGGTGGATGCGTGACCACTAAAGGGTCACTGATAGTTAAAGATAATGAGAAGAAAAAACGATTTTACGCTGCATATATAGTATTTTCAAGGACAATTTGTGGAATAGATCGATTTTAAACACAGTTAGTAAGCAAGTAACATTTATAGATGAGAAAAAGAAACACATTGAGACCCCTTATGCGGTCTAAGGGGGAATTTGATCAAATTTTACATAATAAAGTTTCAAAAGTAATGACGAGAACTATTAGAGTAGTTCAAGTTAGGATCAGAACAAATATTCCGGAAATAACAGTTCGTAATCAGGAAATTGTTCCAGGAATTTACCTATAAGAAACTTTGCTTAATGTGAAAAATTTCAAAATTTCTGTACCCGTATTAAAATCAAGCGGGCAAGACTTCGCCTCTAACCAAAATTTCGCATCGGATTTCACAAATCTTAATAACTTGCAGTTAAAAAAGCAAGCTAATGTGAATTACATGACGATACATGTGACAAATCGAAGAAGCAAAATTAGTAGAAGACTAGAATTAAAATAAAAAACAGAACCTTAATGAATACAAATTGTAAATATTATTGTTCTTAAGTAAGTAGAATTAATAACAAAAAATTTAGTAAAACTATAATAATTATAAAATTAATGAGAATAAATTAATAAAATAAATGAAATATCGTGTATCAGAATTTGTCAGTAAAGTTTAAACGCATTTTTCGACTATATCAATTTAGTCGAAACAGTGGGGAAATAGGAAAAATAGATCACGCTAATATGTGAATATATATTCAAAAGAAGAATTACTCAAAAACTCAAACATATATGGTCGCTCGCGGGAAGGCTTGTGGGAAAGCGGTCGTTTGAGAAAGCGGAGGTTGATATTCGCATGGCGGACGGGACAACCAGGAAAGTGTCAGAATGTACCACACTAGAAGTTGCTACGCGAGCTGTCCTTCCTTGTTTTGACAGAAGCCCTAGACGATGTGCTGCTCGGAATGGATTTTCTGTGCGGGATTGGAGCGACACTCTTCTTCGGAGGCGAGACCGTGTCTTTGGGACTGACGGAGAAACAGGAGAAGCCGAATGACGCAGTCATGTGCACATCAGCACAAAAATCAGGTCCTAGAAAACCAGAGAACATCGAGAGTTTTCTTCAGGAGGAAATGAAGAAATTTGAAATCCTGAAAAGCGTTTCCAATATTACGGAGCATAGAATAGTGATGCGGGATGAGCGTCCTATAAAACAACGGTATTTTCCCAGAAATCCGGCGATGCAGGCTGTCATCGACAAAGAGATCGACGAACTCCTAGAGAAAGGCTGCATAGAACCTTCAAGCAGTCCATACAGCGCACCAATCGTGTTGGTGAGGAGGGAAGAATCGTGTTGGTGAGAGGTGTGGATTACCGCCAGCTGAACGCCCGATCGATTCCGGATGCATACCCCATTCGAAGAATTCAACATATTTTGGAGCGGCTGCGAGATGCAAAGTATATAAGTAGCCTTGATTTAAAGAGTGGGTACTGGCAGATTCCAATGGTGGAAGACAGTAAGCAATACACGGCGTTTACTGTACCTGGAAGAGGACTTTCCAGTGGCGGGTGATGCCCTTCGGGCTACATTCGGCTCCAGCCACTTTTCAGCGAGCTCTGAACCAGGTTATCGGTCCCGATTTGGAACCTAAAGCTTTCGTCTACCTGGACGGCATAATTGTTACAGGATCGTTAGCGGACGAGCACATCGCGAATCTTCGAGAGGTTTTCCGGCGTTTGAGACAGGCAAATCTCAAACTCAACGTGAACAAGTGTGAGTTCTTTAAGAAAGAATTGAAATACCTGCGGCATAGCAGGTAAGTGAGCAAGGTATCCAGAAAGACCCTGATAAAATTTAGACGATACAAAATTTAAAACCGCAAACCACCACCAAAGAACTGCGAAGATGCTTGCGCATTGCCTCCTGGTATCGCAGGTTCGTGCCAGATTTCGCAAAGACCGTCCAGCCAATGACTACACTACTACGAAAACGAAAACATTGGAAGTACGGCGAGGCACAACAGGAAGCGTTTGAAACCCTCAAGAAAAAACTCACGGAGGCACCAATACTGGCGTGCCCGGATTTCAACGAGAAATTCCAACTTCAAACGGACGCGAGCTACTTTGGACTTGGAGCCGTGCTCACACAACAACTGGAGGGTCAGGAGCGTGATATCGCGTACGTAAGCCGACTTCTCAAGAAGGCCGAAAAGAATTACTCTTCAACAGAAAAAGAATGCCTGGCCATAGTGTGGGGTATTCGCAAGATGCGAGCTTACCTTGAGGGATACCGGTTCACCGTAATCACAGACCATCTGGTTCTAAAGTGGCTAAATTCTATTGAGAGTCCATACACAGAGTCCAACAGTTTTCCTTTGACATCCAGTACCGGAATGGGAAGTGGAATGTAATCGCGGATGGACTATCACGACAGCCGCAAGAAACAGTCGCCAGAGTAGTAACAGAGGAGACAAGCGAACAGCCCTGCAAGTGGTTACAAGCAAAGGTCAGAGAAGTGGAACAAAATCCGGAGAAGTTCCCAGACTACACCTTGGAGAATGGGAATCTATACCGTCATATTCCAAATCGACTTGGAGACGAGGACTGAACGCCGTGGAAATTGTGCGTGCCCAGGACCATGAGAGGCAGAGTACTCAAAGAGGATCACGACCATCCGTGCGCTGGCCATGGAAGAGTCCGCAAGACCATATGCCGGTTAACAAATAAATATTACTTGCCAGGAATGTTTCACGATGCGAGAATATATGTGCGGCCGAATCAGCAAAAGGCAGCAGGGAAAATGCTCACCCAATTAGCAGAAGAACCTTGGGCGATACTCTGTGCGGATTTTGTGGGTCCGCTACAGCGTTCTACACATGGAAATACAACTCTTCTAGTCTTTTTTGATAAATTTTCAAAATGGACCGAAATGATACCTTTACACAAAGCCTCAACTGAACACTTGCAGCGAGCGTTCCGAGAACGCATTCTGGCCCGGTTCGGAGTATCCAAGATTCTAGTAACGGATAATGGGACTCAGTTTACGAGTCGCAGTTTTCGTCGTTTCCTCCAGGAAATGGGTGTGAAGCAACAGTATACTGCTCCATACACACCACAGGAGAATCCCACGGAGAGAATCAACAGGACGATAAAAACTATAATAGCACAACTTTCGGACAACAAGCATCGGAACTGGGGCGAACTGCTTTCAGAAATTACGCTAGCCATCAATAGCAGCGTATCCGAGACCACAGGATACAGAACAGCATTTCTGACGCAAGGACGAGAACCAAGACTTCCGGGAGCCTACTACGACGAGCAAACACCAGGCAGCGGTCAGGGGCCCATACAACCCGCGGAGAAGGGGAAAGTTCTAAAAGAAGTTTTCAAATTGGTGGTGAGAAACTTGGAAAAGGCAACGCCGACAATGGAAACCAGAAATTGGGCAGTCAGTACTTGTTCGACAGCAGCCGCTGTCAAAAGCAATCGACAGCTTTGCGGCGAAATTATCTCCAAAGTTCGACGGCCCGTACCAGGTGATGGGATTCGTGTCACCCGTGATCGTCCGTTTACAGAAAGCAGGTGAGACTCGGCCAAGAACGCCACATGTGAGCGAGCTCAAGACGTACCAACAGGCGGCAGCGTAAAGTGACCTTACTCCCGATGGAGTTTCTGGCAGCGAACGTCCGGTTCAAAGTACAGGAAGCCCGCCAACCACAGACGCTGACAATCAAACCAATCGTGAAGCGAAAACAAGCAAACGCGGGAACAGAAGGAAACTGTGAAACTTCCTTGTTTTGACAGAAGCCCTAGACGATGTGCTGCTCGGAATGGATTTTCTGTGCGGGATTGGAGCGACACTCTTCTTCGGAGGAGAGACCGTGTCTTTGGGACTGACGGAGAAACAGGAGAAGCCGAATGACGCAGTCATGTGCACATCAGCACAAAAATCAGGTCCTAGAAAACCAGAGAACATCGAGAGTTTTCTTCAGGAGGAAATGAAGAAATTTGAAATCCTGAAAAGCGTTTCCAATATTACGGAGCATAGAATAGTGATGCGGGATGAGCGTCCTATAAAACAACGGTATTTTCCCAGAAATCCGGCGATGCAGGCTGTCATCGACAAAGAGATCGACGAACTCCTAGAGAAAGGCTGCATAGAACCTTCAAGCAGTCCATACAGCGCACCAATCGTGTTGGTGAGGAGGGAAGAATCGTGTTGGTGAGAGGTGTGGATTATCGCCAGCTGAACTCCCGCTCGATTCCGGATGCATACCCCATTCGAAGAATTCAACATATTTTGGAGCGGCTGCGAGATGCAAAGTATATAAGTAGCCTTGATTTAAAGAGTGGGTACTGGCAGATTCCAATGGCGGAAGACAGTAAGCAATACACGGCGTTTACTGTACCTGGAAGAGGACTTTTCCAGTGGCGGGTGATGCCCTTCGAGCTACATTCGGCTCCAGCCACTTTTCAGCGAGCTCTGGACCAGGTTATCAGTCCCGATTTGGAACCTAAAGCTTTCGCCTACCTGGACGGCATAATTGTCACAGGATCGTTAGCGGACGAGCACATCGCGAATCTTCGAGAGGTTTTCCGGCGTTTGAGACAGGCAAATCTCAAACTCAACGTGAACAAGTGTGAGTTCTTTAAGAAAGAATTGAAATACCTGCGGCATGTCGTAAGTGAGCAAGGTATCCAGAAAGACCCTGATAAAATTTAGGCGATACAAAATTTAAAACCGCAAACCACCACCAAAGAACTGCGAAGATGCTTACGCATTGCCTCCTGGTATCGCAGGTTCATGACAGATTTCGCAAAGACCGTCCAGCCAATGAATACACTACTACGAAAACGAAAACATTGGAAGTACGGCGAGGCACAACAGGAAGCGTTTGAAATCCTCAAGAAAAAACTCACGGAGGCACCAATACTGGCGTGCCCGGATTTCAACGAGAAATTCCAACTTCAAACGGACGCGAGCTACTTTGAACTTGGAGCCGTGCTCACACAACAACTGGAGGGTCAGGAGCGTGTTATCGCGTACGTAAGCCGACATCTCAAGAAGGCCGAAAAGAATTACTCTTCAACAGAAAAAGAATGCCTGGCCATAGTGTGGGGTATTCGCAAGATGCGAGCTTACCTTGAGGGATACCGGTTCACCGTAATCACAGACCATCTGGTTCTAAAGTGGCTAAATTCTATTGAGAGTCCATACACAGAGTCCAACAGTTTTCCTTTGACATCCAGTACCGGAATGGGAAGCGGAATGTAATCGCGGATGCACTATCACGACAGCCGCAAGAAACAGTCGCCAGAGTAGTAACAGAGGAGACAAGCGAACAGCCCTGCAAGTGGTTACAAGCAAAGGTCAGAGAAGTGGAACAAAATCCGGAGAAGTTCCCAGACTACACCTTGGAGAATGGGAATCTATACCGTCATATTCCAAATCGACTTGGAGACGAGGACTGAACGCCGTGGAAATTGTGCGTGCCCAGGACCATGAGAGGCAGAGTACTCAAAGAGGATCACGACCATCCGTGCGCTGGCCATGGAAGAGTCCGCAAGACCATATGCCGGTTAACAAATAAATATTACTTGCCAGGAATGTTTCACGATGCGAGAAGATATGTGCGGCCGAATCAGCAAAAGGCAGCAGGGAAAATGCTCACCCAATTAGCAGAAGAACCTTGGGCGATACTCTGTGCGGATTTTGTGGGTCCGCTACAGCGTTCTACACATGGAAATACAACTCTTCTAGTCTTTTTTGATAAATTTTCAAAATGGACCGAAATGATACCTTTACGCAAAGCCTCAACTGAACACTTGCAGCGAGCGTTCCGAGAACGCATTCTGGCCCGGTTCGGAGTATCCAAGATTCTAGTAACGGATAATGGGACTCAGTTTACGAGTCGCAGTTTTCGTCGTTTCCTCCAGGAAATGGGTGTGAAGCAACAGTATACTGCTCCATACACACCACAGGAGAATCCCACGGAGAGAATCAACAGGACGATAAAAACTACTGCTTTCAGAAATTACGCTAGCCATCAATAGCAGCGTATCCGAGACCACAGGATACAGCCCAGCATTTCTCACGCAAGGACGAGAACCCAGACTTCCGGGAACCTACTACGACGAGCAAACACCAGGCAGCGGTCAGGGGCCCATACAACCCGCGGAGAAGGGGAAAGTTCTAAAAGAAGTTTTCAAATTGGTGGTGAGAAACTTGGAAAAGGCAACGCCGACAATGGAAACCAGAAATTGGGCAGTCAGTACTTGTTCGACAGCAGCCGCTGTCAAAAGCAATCGACAGCTTTGCGGCGAAATTATCTCCAAAGTTCGACGGCCCGTACCAGGTGATTGGATTCGTGTCACCCGTGATCATCCGTTTACAGAAAGCAGGTGAGACTCGGCCAAGAACGGCACATGTGAGCGAGCTCAAGACGTACCAACAGGCGGCAGCGTAAAGTGACCTTACTCCCGATGGAGTTTCTGGCAGCGAACGTCCGGTTCAAAGTACAGGAAGCCCGCCAACCACAGACGCTGACAATCAAACCAATCGTGAAGCGAAACCAAGCAAATGCGGGAACAGAAGGAAACTGTGTCAGCCAGAACCCGACTATAGGGAAGAAGAACCGGCTTCAGCAAGAATAGCCATAGCCAGCGAAGAATTCAACAGCGACCGAAAAACAAAACAGGTGTTTTCCGCAAACGCGGCGACAGAATTACAACAGGCCACAGGTGGACACCCGTGGCGCAGACATAAAAAAGAAGCAGAAGGTTACACATCCGGCGGGCGAAAAACAAGCGACTCGAGCATATTCGCAAGATCGCGAGCACTTAATATTCGGCGATTTCACACCAGAAGAAAGGAAGGCATTATTTCACAACGAATTGCCCTCCCAGCTGTCAGTTCGCGAATCAAAACAGACGCCGAAATACGGGGGAAAAACAACCCCAACAAGGTGTTGGGCCTCGAAGGCCAAGAATCTACAATAGAGACTTCCACGAGAGAACTGCAGGATACGATATATCGAGGCACCTTCGATTGGCACGACTTCAGTGCAACAGCAAGCCGACTTCTTCCGGCACCGCATTCTGGGGACAAAATTTCACGTGATCTTTTCGCCATCTCATGCCAAGACCAACGCGACGAGTTCGATGGGTCATCGCAACGTACCATTAGTTCCGTCAACCAAATGCGCGAGAATCGTGAATTGCGTCCGAAGTCTGAAACATTACGCGACTACGTGATTTCAAACCTAAAAGAGAAGAACTGGGGAAGAGCCATCAACTTTTTACGCTATACTGGCACCTAGACCGCCGTTGTTACTTCGTCACCCTATATGACACTCGCTCCACAGAAATTGGAAGAACCTGTCCAAATATATAGACGGGTTTTAATATAGAGATAGAAGATATACGCCTCCAAGCTGCACCACAAATCGCAATAGAGAACCAGCAGAAACTCTGAAGGGAAGAAAATAAGCTGTTGAGTTTGTTGCGTACCTACCTACCAAAACCAAAGGCGTCACCTGGAAATGATGACTTCGTAACCTCTGTGGGTCGCTGTGACCACGTCTCCGAAGCTGTGGCAGCAAACCTGAAAACGTTTTGTTTACTAAAGCTTATTACCCGAGACTCACCGAGTTTGGACTCAGCAAGTGGCTCAGTCTGGGATCCACCGCTAGCACCATGTGCGGCCCACTTCAACGAGGGGCCGAATTGGGAAAGTACGTACAAATTAAATAAAGCACACACACGTTTGCGCCACCAAAAGACGATCGTTCGTAATCAGGAAATTGTTCCAGGAGTTTACCTATAAGAAACTTTGCTTAATGTGAAAAATTTCAAAATTTCTGTACCCGTATTAAAATCAAGCGGGCAAGACTTCGCCTCTAACCAAACTTTCGCATCGGATTTCACAAACCTTAATAACTTGCAGTTAAAAAAGCAAGCTAATGTGAATTACATGACGATACATGTGACAAATCGAAGAAGCAAAATTAGTAGAAGACTAGAATTAAAATAAAAAAAAGAACCTTAATGAAT
Organism: Sicus ferrugineus; assembly: GCA_922984085.1. NCBI lineage: Eukaryota > Metazoa > Arthropoda > Insecta > Diptera > Conopidae > Sicus > Sicus ferrugineus. Next base: position 54,830,314 of record OV277348.1, read on the forward strand.
ACAAATTGTAAATATTATTGTTCTTAAGTTAGTAGAATTAATAACAAAAAATTTAGTAAGACTATAATAATAATAAAATTAATGAGAATAAATTAATAAAATAAATGAAATATCGTGTATCAGAATTTGTCAGTAAAGTCTAAACGCATTTTTCGACTATATCAATTTAGTCGAAACAGTGGGGAAATAGGAAAAATAGATCACGCTAATATGTGAATATATATTCAAAAGAAGAATTACTCAAAAACTCAAACATATATGGTCGCTCGCGGGAAGGCTTGTGGGAAAGCGGTCGCTTGAGAAAGCGGAGGTTGATATTCGCATGGCGGACGGGACAACCAGGAAAGTGTCAGAATGTACCACACTAGAAGTTGCTACGCGAGCTGTCCTTCCTTGTTTTGACAGAAGCCCTAGACGATGTGCTGCTCGGAATGGATTTTCTGTGCGGGATTGGAGCGACACTCTTCTTCGGAGGCGAGACCGTGTCTTTGGGACTGACGGAGAAACAGGAGAAGCCGAATGACGCAGTCATGTGCACATCAGCACAAAAATCAGGTCCTAGAAAACCAGAGAACATCGAGAGTTTTCTTCAGGAGGAAATGAAGAAATTTGAAATCCTGAAAAGCGTTTCCAATATTACGGAGCATAGAATAGTGATGCGGGATGAGCGTCCTATAAAACAACGGTATTTTCCCAGAAATCCGGCGATGCAGGCTGTCATCGACAAAGAGATCGACGAACTCCTAGAGAAAGGCTGCATAGAACCTTCAAGCAGTCCATACAGCGCACCAATCGTGTTGGTGAGGAGGGAAGAATCGTGTTGGTGAGAGGTATGGATTACCGCCAGCTGAACGCCCGCTCGATTACGGCTTACGTACGCGATAACACGCTCCTGACCCTCCAGTTGTTGTGTGAGCACGGCTCCAAGTCCAAAGTAGCTCGCGTCCGTTTGAAGTTGGAATTTGTCGTTGAAATCCGGGCACGCCAGTATTGGTGCCTCCGTGAGTTTTTTCTTGAGGATTTCAAACGCTTCCTGTTGTGCCTCGCCGTACTTCCAATGTTTTCGTTTTCGTAGTAGTGTATTCATTGGCTGGACGGTCTTTGCGAAATCTGGCACGAACCTGCGATACCAGGAGGCAATGCGCAAGCATCTTCGCAGTTCTTTGGTGGTGGTTTGCGGTTTTAAAGTTTGTATCGCCTAAATTTTATCAGGGTCTTTCTGGATACCTTGCTCACTTACGACATGCCGCAGGTATTTCAATTCTTTCTTAAAGAACTCACACTTGTTCACGTTGAGTTTGAGATTTGCCTGTCTCAAACGCCGGAAAATCTCTCGAAGATTCGCGATGTGCTCGTCCGCTAACGATCCTGTGACAATTATGCCGCCCAGGTAGGCGAAAGCTTTAGGTTCCAAATCGGGACCGATAACCTGGTCCAGAGCTCGCTGAAAAGTGGCTGGAGCCGAATGTAGCCCGAAGGGCATCACCCGCCACTGGAAAAGTCCTCTTCCAGGTACAGTAAACGCCGTGTATTGCTTACTGTCTTCCGCCATTGGAATCTGCCAGTACCCACTCTTTAAATCAAGGCTACTTATATACTTTGCATCTCGCAGCCGCTCCAAAATATGTTGAATTCTTAGAATGGGGTATGCATCCGGAATCGAGCGGGCGTTCAGCTGGCGGTAATCCATACCTCTCACCGACACGATTCTTCCCTCCTCACCAACACGATTGGTGCGCTGTATGGACTGCTTGAAGGTTCTATGCAGCCTTTCTCTAGGAGTTCGTCGATCTCTTTGTCGATGACAGCCTGCATCGCCGGATTTCTGGGAAAATACCGTTGTTTTATAGGACGCTCATCCCGCATCACTATTCTATGCTCCGTAATATTGGAAACGCTTTTCAGGATTTCAAATTTCTTCATTTCCTCCTGAAGAAAACTCTCGATGTTCTCTGGTTTTCTAGGACCTGATTTTTGTGCTGATGTGCACATGACTGCGTCATTCGGCTTCTCCTGTTTCTCCGTCAGTCCCAAAGACACGGTCTCGCCTCCGAAGAAGAGTGTCGCTCCAATCCCGCACAGAAAATACATTCCGAGCAGCACATCGTCTAGGGCTTCTGTCAAAACAAGGAAGGACAGCTCGCGTAGCAACTTCTAGTGTGGTACATTCTGCACTTTCCTGGTTGTCCCGTCCGCCATGCGAATATCAACCTCCGCTTTCTCAAACGACCGCTTTCCCACAAGCCTTCCCGCGAGCGACCATATATGTTTGAGTTTTTGAGTAATTCTTCTTTTGAATATATATTCACATATTAGCGTGATCTATTTTTCCTATTTCCCCACTGTTTCGACTAAATTGATATAGTCGAAAAATGCGTTTAGACTTTACTGACAAATTCTGATACACGATATTTCATTTATTTTATTAATTTATTCTCATTAATTTTATTATTATTATAGTTTTACTAAATTTTTTGTTATTAATTCTACTAACTTAAGAACAATAATATTTACAATTTGTATTCATTAAGGTTCTTTTTTTTATTTTAATTCTAGTCTTCTACTAATTTTGCTTCTTCGATTTGTCACATGTATCGTCATGTAATTCACATTAGCTTGCTTTTTTAACTGCAAGTTATTAAGGTTTGTGAAATCCGATGCGAAATTTTGGTTAGAGGCGAAGTCTTGCCCGCTTGATTTTAATACGGGTACAGAAATTTTGAAATTTTTCACATTAAGCAAAGTTTCTTATAGGTAAACTTCTGGAACAATTTCCTGATTACGAACGATCGTCTTTTGGTGGCGCAAACGTGTGTGTGCTTTATTTAATTTGTACGTACTTTCCCAATTCGGCCCCTCGTTGAAGTGTGCCGCACATGGTGCTAGCGGTGGATCCCAGACTGGGCCACTTGCTGAGTCCAAACTCGGTGAGTCTCGGGTAATAAGCTTTAGTAAACAAAACGTTTTCAGGTTTGCTGCCACAGCTTCGGAGACGTGGTCACAGCGACCCACAGAGGTTACGAAGTCATCATTTCCAGGTGACGCCTTTGGTTTTGGTAGGTAGGTACGCAACAAACTCAACAGCTTATTTTCTTCCCTTCAGAGTTTCTGCTAGTTCTCTATTGCGATTTGTGGTGCAGCTTGGAGGCGTATATCTTCTATCTCTATATTAAAACCCGTCTATATATTTGGACAGGTTCTTCCAATTTCTGTGGAGCGAGTGTCATATAGGGTGACGAAGTAACAACGGCGGTCTAGGTGCCAGTATAGCGTAAAAAGTTGATGGCTCTTCCCCAGTTCTTCTCTTTTAGGTTTGAAATCACGTAGTCGCGTAATGTTTCAGACTTCGGACGCAATTCACGATTCTCGCGCATTTGGTTGACGGAACTAATGGTACGTTGCGATGACCCATCGAACTCGTCGCGTTGGTCTTGGTATGAGATGGCGAAAAGATCACGTGAAATTTTGTCCCCAGAATGCGGTGCCGGAAGAAGTCGGCTTGCTGTTGCACTGAAGTCGTGCCAATCAAACGTGCCTCTTTATATCGTATCCTGCAGTTCTCTCGTGGAAGTCTCTATTGTAGATTCTTGGCCTTCGAGGCCCAACACCTTATTGGGGTTGTTTTTCCCCCGTATTTCGGCGTCTGTTTTGATTCGCGAACTGACAGCTGGGAGGGCAATTCGTTGTGAAAGAATGCCTTCCTTTCTTCCGGTGTGAAATCGCCGAATATTGAGTGCTCGCAATCTTGCGAATATGCTCGAGTCGCTTGTTTTTCGCCCGCCGGATGTGTAACCTTCTGCTTCTTTTTTATGTCTGCGCCACGGGTGTCCACCTGTGGCCTGTTGTAATTCTGTCGCCGCGTTTGCGGATTCCACCTGTTTTGTTTTTCGGTCGCTGTTGAATTCTTCGCTGGCTATGGCTATTCTTGCTGAAGCCGGTTCTTCTTCCCTATAGTCGGGTTCTGGCTGACACAGTTTCCTTCTGTTCCCGCGTTTGCTTGTTTTCGCTTCACGATTGGTTTGATTGTCAGCGTCTGTGGTTGGCGGGCTTCCTGTACTTTGAACCGGACGTTCGCTGCCAGAAACTCCATCGGGAGTAAGGTCACTTTACGCTGCCGCCTGTTGGTACGTCTTGAGCTCGCTCACATGTGCCGTTCTTGGCCGAGTCTCACCTGCTTTCTGTAAACGGACGATCACGGGTGACACGAATCCAATCACCTGGTACGGGCCGTCGAACTTTGGAGATAATTTCGCCGCAAAGCTGTCGAACAAGTACTGACTGCCCAATTTCTGGTTTCCATTGTCGGCGTTGCCTTTTCCAAGTTTCTCACCACCAATTTGAAAACTTCTTTTAGAACTTTCCCCTTCTCCGCGGGTTGTATGGGCCCCTGACCGCTGCCTGGTGTTTGCTCGTCGTAGTAGGTTCCCGGAAGTCTTGGTTCTCGTCCTTGCGTGAGAAATGCTGGGCTGTATCCTGTGGTCTCGGATACGCTTCTATTGATGGCTAGCGTAATTTCTGAAAGCAGTTCGCCCCAGTTCCGATGCTTGTTGTCCGAAAGTTGTGCTATTATAGTTTTTATCGTCCTGTTGATTCTCTCCGTGGGATTCCCTTGTGGTGTGTATGGAGCAGTATACTGTTGCTTCACACCCATTTCCTGGAGGAAACGACGAAAACTGCGACTCGTAAACTGAGTCCCATTATCCGTTACTAGAATCTTGGATACTCCGAACCGGGCCAGAATGCGTTCTCGGAACGCTCGCTGCAAGTGTTCAGTTGAGGCTTTGAGTAAAGGTATCATTTCGGTCCATTTTGAAAATTTATCAAAAAAGACTAGAAGAGTTGTATTTCCATGTGTAGAACGCTGTAGCGGACCCACAAAATCCGCACAGAGTATCGCCCAAGGTTCTTCTGCTAATTGGGTGAGCATTTTCCCTGCTGCCTTTTGCTGATTCGGCCGCACATATCTTCTCGCATCGTGAAACATTCCTGGCAAGTAATATTTATTTGTTAACCGGCATATGGTCTTGCGGACTCTTCCATGGCCAGCGCACGGATGGTCGTGATCCTCTTTGAGTACTCTGCCTCTCATGGTCCCCTGCGAGCTAATCCAAGCCATAGAAAAGAGACAAGAAGGTTCGTTACAAAGTTAAAGCTAATCCATCATTTGTGGGATCTCCGATTTTTTCAAAAATTTGAAAGGGCGAAACCTAATATTTGATTGCCAAAGAGATTGTTAAAATGATAATCGTAATATTTACTCTCTATTCCAAGTTTAAAATTTATGTTTTTTAGAGTGGTGAGATCAGCATCTTTTTTACCAATTTAAAGCACGAAATTTGTTGCTTGGAATATTCGCATGTTTTTCAACATAAGAAGCGATATTTTCTTTAGAAACATTGGGATAAAATGATGATAGATGAATCCAATTCATTCTAGAAATAACTTCAAGTTCATTGTTTTGACTTTGTCCGACAACAATGTGGCGTTTTTTTGCTTTGTTTCTTCTTACAGTTACCTAATCCCAAGAGTGATGATTGCAGCATTTGTAGAGCAGAGAGCATCCAATGCAGTACCAACAACATAAGATGGCGTGTCAGCGTTGAGAGGAGCAGAAGCAGTAACAGCAAGAGCAGGTAGATTATTATAGCTGAAGGAAGCAGAAGCAGAAGCAGTAGCAGTACCCGCAGCAAAAAAAGAGATGGGAGCGTGACCGTCCAACCCAGAGTTTGTACGTGTCGATGACGTAGATTCACGCGCGGCAAGGGTGAGGAAACTCCTACTAGACCGGTTTTTATTTTGTCAGCATGCTTTGCCTTATTTGAGTTTTTTATTTCTAGAGAATTAAAACTTTTATTAAGATCAATCGCTACTTACAGAACTGAACTTCTGTTTTAATTATGCAAGTTCTACTGTTAGCTTATTGATGGAAGCAACTGAATCACGGGAAGTAATTATGCAACCGGGCCACAGAAAAACAATGTTCCGACTTTTATTTAAAAGTTTATGAAGACTCATCAACATTTACACAAAGTTTATGGAAATTAGCTTTGCAAATCTTGCAATTATCCGCAGTTTTTCATGTTATTCGCACAACTATTTGAATTCCTTAGGTGAAACTTAGGCCTAATATGTCTTGCAATAATACAATTCGACCTTTCCTCCCACCTTTTATTGACATGCTCAATAGCATCCCTGAAAAGCATAAGTTTTCCGGTAGCCAAATGCATACCCACACTTGCCTTTCCAGGTGTAATAACCACTTTAGTGCCCAGGCGAGCAAGCTCATCCACGCGGCAGTTCCCTGGAACATCTCTGTGGCCTGTTACCTAGCACAGATTTATCAAAGATTGCTCTGCCATCTCATTAAAAGATTGGTGACAGTCCTTTACCACCCAGGATGTGGTGACCGTCGATTCAATGCACCTTATCGCTGCCTGACTGTCGGTAAAATTATAGATAACATCACCAGATATCTTATTCTCTTTCAGCCATGGCAGAGCCTACTGGATTGCCATTACCTCCGCATAGAACACGCTACAGTAGTCGAGATGACGAAATTTAACTGCTTTACCCCAGTTCTCAGACAAAAACCACGCCAACAACTCTAGTGTCCATCTTTGAGCCATCGGCATACAGGTGTATACCATCGCTGTTGGGCAGTGACCCATTCTCTCAATCCTTTCTGTCTGGTATGTCGATCAACCAGTGGAGCTTAAGTCGAGAGTCATATGGTGGTAAGTGTAAAGACGGATTCCATCAAAGATTCCTTAGACAAAAAAACAGGAACTGCTTTTGGACAGATTCAATTACGGAGATAAAGCGCCTGAAGTTCGAGCTCCAAACCGGCAAGTCATACTCTACTATTGGACGACCAGCGTAGTGTATTAAGTTTTAGTAATATAAGGGTCATCAATTCTTTAGCCCAACGCTTTATAAAATCCAAAACGCTATTGGTTTTGCTAGTTATCCGGTTGATGTGAGTATCAATGTGCAGCATCCGGTCGAGAAGTACACCGAGATGTAGAAGATCCCAATCGGTCCAGGTTATGATTGCCAATAGTATATTTAATTAATACTGGATGATATCGAGCAAATGCCATTTGTTTACATTTACTTATGTTCAATTTCATGCAATTTATATTACACCAAACGGTCAAAGAATCGAGGTCATTCTGGAGCAGGTTACCTTCATTTTCGTTTTTAAATTATTGAAATAATTTAACATCATCCGCAAATATTAAAATGTTCGTCTTTTCCACAACTTTTGGGAGATCGTTTATGTACACAAGAAATAGTTGCGGTCCTAAGTGACTACCTTGAACGATTCCAGATGTAACCGTAAAATCTTCTGATTTCATATTTTTAAACAGTACTATTTGATTCCTGTAAGTAAGATAAGAGGCTATCCAATTCATTAGAATTTCAGATCTTGATCTTCTTGAGATCTGGCACGTAATTATCTTCTCAAAGAGTTTAAGTAGCGCACTGAACTTAGCAATGCCACGATAATTATTTATGTTGCATCTATTTCCAGACTTGTGCAGTGGAATAACATAATAACACTTCCATACTTTAGGGAAATAGCCAGATCGAAGCGAGTAATCAAAAAGTGCTGCTACAGGCGACGCTAATTCATCAGCGCAAAATATTAAAATACATGATGGAATGTTATCTGGTCCAGGATTGTAATTATAATTAATGGACTTTAGGGCGTTTAACAATATCTGCACATCTATTATTGGTATCGTAATGGAACCCGAAGAAATATTAAATGTGTAATTTGATAAATTATATGGTTCTAATGAATATGTAGGTTTAAAAAATTTAGCAAAGAGGTTGCAAATAGTTTGAGTGTCGCTGGATATTTGTTGATCTAGCTTCTAATGAGAAGGCTAGCTTCTAAACACTCTTCGTTTTCATATTTACGAAGTTCCAAAATGATCCGAGAGCAAACTGGACTTCACTTTATTTAAATAAATATTGTACGATTCTTTGCATAGTCTTTAATATCTGGAGTCTTTAATTCCTTATATCTTGCATAGTGCTTAATTCTTGAGAGTAGCCAACCACTGCCCACGGTCGATGTTAGAGGTGGGAAGTTGTCACCCGCCAAACGCTTGTGGGTTAACAAACAGCATTTGGTCTTCCGCGCATTAAATTCGACCCGATTCGCACGACCCCACTCCTGGATTTTGTTGAGGTCGGATTGGAGTGTGTTATTCATAATTCTGCGTCTTCTAGTGATCTCCAGAATGGAAGGACGCCTGGAGAATGAATATGAATGACAAATGCTGCTGTCATCAGCAAACGAGTAGACGGGGTTTGATCCTCAATGACAGAAGGACATTGATGAAAATAAGAAAAAGTGTCGGAGACAGGACCGAACCCTGCGGAACTCCAGCATTAATGGAGTGCTCTTCGGAAGCAAAGCCGTCTATCACAACCCGAATAGAACGGCCGCTGAGGAAACTCGAAATCCATCGAGTGAAAGTATTACCGACATCATAAGCAGCCAGTTTAGACACGAGTGCCTTATGCCACACCCGGTCAAATTCCTTGGAGATATCCAGAGCAACAACCTTACTCTCACCGAACCGGTGAATACAACTGCTACACTTCTCAGTGAGAAACGCCATCAGATCGCCGGCTGAACGGTGAGCACGGAAGCCGTACTGGCGATCGCTGATCAACTCGTTGCTCTCTAGATACCTCATCAAGTTAAAATGTACAATGCTCTCCATGACTTTGGAGAGCACTGAGCAGATGGCTATAGGTCGGCTATTTGCAGGATTCGTAGCCTCACCTTTTTTGGGAACTGGCTGCACATGGGCAATCTTCCAAGAAGTGAGAAAAACTCCTGAAGTAAATGATAAATTAAAGAGATTGCGCAATGGGCGAGCCAATGTTGAGGTGCACTTTCTCAACACATGGACTGAAATGCCATCCGGTCTCGAGGATTTGTTGACATTGAGGTCTGCAAGCACTCTTTTAACAGCTCGCGTCCGAAAATGCATCTCAGGCATAGCATGAGATACACTATCGACCGTGGGCAGTGGTTGGCTACTCTCAGGAAGAGAGCAGTTTTCAGCAAACATTTTGGCTAATAAGTTTACCTTATCAACCGAGTGAATGAAGATCTGATCATCCTTGAGGAGAGTTGGAATAGACGAGCGCGTCTGATTCTTCACTCTCCCCACGATCGACCAAAAGTTCTTGCTACCCTTATGGTATTCAAGAACTCTACGTCTAAGGCGCTGTTCGTAGAGAACTTTTTCGCGCTTTAGAGTGGTATTGCACCTATTTCTGGGCTGATTGCGCAGCAGTTTAGTATCAGCAGTGTTGTTTCTGCTTTAGACCTGAATGCTTGTCTGCAAGTCGTATTAAACCAGGAATGGTCTTTTCGTATACCATAGACTCTCCGGATTTATAGACCTTAAAGTGCGCAAAGTAACATGAGTATCAAAAAGCTATTTTATCATAGTATACAAAGAATTAGTTTTTTCATTAATATTACTTTAAAATATACAATCCTTGAAAGAAGTAGCACGTAATTTTTAATATAAGTTGCGATAATTTATTGACTGAAAATCCCTAAATATGAAACTTGACTCTCTACCAGTCTCATCAATAGCCAAATAAAAATTAAGAGAACAGAAAATTAAATCATCGTCTGATAGAAAATAAATTTGGTCAAATAATAAAACTAATTTAGAATTTAATACTATAAAACTCTCAAGTAGACTAGGACAAGAAATATCACAGTAGTCGACATTATTTCGTTGAAAATCGATAAGCCGTAGTACTCTCGCATTTAGAAAAAATTACATTGCTAGCATGATCATCAGAAATATTGTAATATAATATTCCATTAGTTAAGATAATATACACAAGACAAGAAAATTTTCAAGCCATGATAGCATATTATGCTATTAATATAGCCTAATGCATGCACAGAGCAGTACATAAGTACAGACAAATATATGTTCTAATACTTGTGAAATTCCCCCAAAAGCATTTAAAAAGAAAGCGAATAGTATATTTTTGCATGCGATTTTTATCCTTGGAAGAAATTTCTTTCCTTTTTTTGCAGGTGAGTTCATTTTGTAACGAACATTTTGTTTCGTTACACCAAAAACGTGAATAATAAACAACTTATATAAGTAAAACAAAATACTTAAAATTCGATTACAATCGGAAAAGTATGTAACCAAACGAAGGATCCCTAAAAGTATGCATAGTGATATCCACAGTATAGCATCCCTAAAAGTATGCATGCCGGTTATCAGCAGTTGATCGGTTTACCATCACATTGCCTACCCTTCAGGTACGGCGATACAGAATCACTAAAATTATACTTCAAATACGTTCTCCGTATGATTCCTAGTTAGTTTAGACGCGAAGGCTATTTAAGGAATAATTCTGCCACACTCCGGCTGCTTGCCTTGTTCACGCTTTTGATAAGTTTGGAGGAAACTCTCACCACGATAATAAATTGTCCGGCCCGTGCACGGGCAAAAATTAAATAGGCAAAACCGTTTATGGGATATTGACAACTTTTGTATAAGTGGGCGGAGCACGCCCATTTTTGGTATACAAATTGGTAATACCTTTGGTCTCTAATAATCGCAATATTTACTCTCTATTCCAAGTTTAAAATTTATGATTTTTAGAGTGGTGAGATCAGCATCTTTTTTACCAATTTAAAGCACGAAATTTGTTGCTTGGAATATTCGCATGTTTTTCAACATAAGAAGCGATGTTTTCTTTAGAAACATTGGGATAAAATGATGATAGATGAATCCAATTCTTTCTAGAAATAACTTCAAGTTCATTGTTTTGACTTTATCCGACAACAATGTGGCGTTTTTTTGCTTCCTTTCTACTTACAGTTACCTAATCCCTAGAGTGATGATTGCAGCATTTGTAGAGCAGAGAGCATCCAATGCAGTACCAACAACATAAGATGGAGTGTCAGCGTTGAGAGGAGCAGAAGTAGTAACAGCAAGAGCAGGTAGATTATTATAGCTGAAGGAAGCAGAAGCAGAAGCAGTAGCAGTACCCGCAGCAAAAAAAGAGATGGGAGCGTGACCGTCCAACCCAGAGTTTGTACGTGTCGATGACGTAGATTCACGCGCGGCAAGGGGAAACTCCTACTAGACCGGTTTTTATTTTGTCAGCATGCTTTGCCTTATTTGAGTTTTTTATTTCTAGAGAATTAAAACTTTTATTAAGATCAATCACTGCTTTACTTACAGAACTGAACTTCTGTTTTAATTATGCAAGTTCTACTGTTAGCTTATTGATGGAAGCAACTGAATCACGGGAAGTAATTATGCAACCGGGCCACAGAAAAACAATGTTCCGGCTTTTATTTAAAAGTTTATGAAGACTCATCAACATTTACACAAAGTTTATGGAAATTAGCTTTGCAAATCTTGCAGGTGTCCGCAGTTTTTTATGTTATTCGCACAACTATTTGAATTCCTTAGGTGAAACTTAGGCCTAATATGTCTTGCAATAATACAATTCGACCTTTCCTCCCACCTTTTATTGACATGCTCAATAGCATCCCTGAAAAGCATAAGTTTTCCGGTAGCCAAATGCATACCCACACTTGCCTTTCCAGGTGTAATAACCACTTTAGTGCCCAGGCGAGCAAGCTCATCCACGCGGCAGTTCCCTGGAACATCTCTGTGGCCTGTGGCCAATAGAAGATCACAATCGGTCCAGGTTATGATTGCCAATAGTATATTTAATTAATACTGGATGATATCGAGCAAATGCCATTTGTTTACATTTACTTATTTTCAATTTCATGCAATTTATATTACACCAAGCGGTCAAAGAATCGAGGTCATTCTGGAGCAGGTTACCTTCATTTTCGTTTTTAAATTATTGAAATAATTTAACATCATCCGAAAATATTAAAATGTTCGTCTTTTCCACAACTTGTGGGAGATCGTTTATGTACACAAGAAATAGTTGCGGTCCTAAGTGACTACCTTGAACGATTCCAGATGTAACCGTAAAATCTTCTGATTTCATATTTTTAAACAGTACTATTTGATTCCTGTAAGTAAGATAAGAGGCTATCCAATTCATTAGAATTTCAGATCTTGATCTTCTTGAGATCTGGCACGTAATTATCTTCTCAAAGAGTTTAAGTAGCGCACTGAACTTAGCAATGCCACGATAATTATTTATGTTGCATCTATTTCCAGACTTGTGCAGTGGAATAACATAATAACACTTCCAAACTTTAGGGAAATAGCCAAATCGAAGCGAGTAATCAAAAAGTGCTGCTACAGGCGACGCTAATTCATCAGCGCAAAATATTAAAATACATGATGGAATGTTATCTGGTCCAGGATTGTAATTATAATTAATTTACTCTAGGGCGTTTAACAATATCTGCACATCTATTATTGGTATCGTAATGGAACCCGAAGAAATATTAAATGTGTAATTTGATAAATTATATGGTTCTAATGAATATGTAGGTTTAAAAAATTTAGCAAAGAGGTTGCAAATAGTTTGAGTGTCGCTGGATATTTGTTGATCTAGCTTCTAATGAGAAGGCTAGCTTCTAAACACTCTTCGTTTTCATATTTACGAAGTTCCAAAATGATCCGAGAGCAAACTGGACTTCACTTTATTTAAATAAATATTGTTACGTAAATTTAGATTTACGGGTACGACTCTCTCTTAGGTTCGATCCCTGGATTGTGAATAATCTAATAAAACTCAAAAGTTTTGCTGTTCTTAATTTCACAGATTTTATTCTTCTGTTACTGCACTTATTAACACTTATTTCTTGACGCTATGCTCACAAGGTGTCGATGTGTACTGTTCAATAACCAAATTCGAACTAACTCTCTGAGACGCCCTGCGTCTATTTATATGGCAGTTGATACTGCTGCGGAAGGTTCTAGAATTATGTAGCAAATTCTCGATCTATCTATCCCGCGCTAGATGTCGTTGTGAAAGATCGTGGAATTTTCTAGCAAATTGTCGATCTATCTCGCGCTAGATGTCGCCGTACAAAGATGTGAAAGGTTGTGAAACTAGCTATCTATGCGCGATTTGAATGGTTTCCAGAACTTTCGCGAAAGTTTCATTGTAAATTCGTCACACTGCCCTCCACTTAAGTCTGATCGTCCCGATCAGACTCCAAATTCCTTGATCCATATGGGGCTAGTCTCTCCAAGTGAACGACTTTAATTTTACCTCGTCTCTGCGTGTGGGATTGTATGCGATACACAACATCGTTCAGTCGCTTTATGACTTTGTATGGACCTTCCCACGATGTTTGCAACTTTGGAGACATACCCTTTTTCCGTTGCGGATTGTACAGCAGCACCAAGTCGCCTTCTTGAAATCCTTCTGAATTCATAGCTCGGTCGTAACGATCCTTCATTTTATTGCTCATTAGCTGTGTTCGCTGCCTCACATGTTGATGTATTTCATCCATTTCGGACTGAAGCAATTCCCAATAGCTGCCTCCAGTTTCAGTAAGTTGATTGCTCTTTCCATATTTCAAATCTGATGGGAGTCTCAAATCTGTACCGAAAATAATCCTCGCAGGTGGATGGCCGGTAGTGTCATGGACTGCTGATCGGTAAGCCAATAAAAACATTTGAATGTGCTTGTCCCAATTGCGCTGACATTTGCTCAGTACTTTTCGTAAATGCTCTTCTAATGTACGGTTAAACCTTTCCACCATGCCATCCGATTGTGGATGTAGAGCTGTCGTTCGAGTTTTCTTGATACCCAACAATGAGCACATTTCTTGATATATAGCAGACTCAAAGTTCCTCCCTTGATCTGAATGCAACTCAATTGGTATTCCAAATCGCGTGACCCAATTCTGCACAAAAGCTTCGGCTACAGTTTTAGCCTCCTGATTTGGTATAGCATATACTTCTGGCCACTTACTGGAAATAGTCCATGATCACCAACACATATTTGTTCCCAGAGTCGCTAGTAGGGAATGGACCGGCTACATCCATCGCAACGCGTTCAAATGGTGCTCCCGCATTGTACTGCTGCAACCTTCCTCTGCTTCTAACTTTCGGACCCTTAGCTGCCATGCATTGCGCGCAGTTTTTAATCCATTCAGCAACTGATTCTTGGCAATTCACCCAGTAAAACCGTTGTTTAATCTTTTCCAGAGTTTTCGTGATGCCAAGATGCCCTCCACTTGGTCCATTGTGAAATTCTTCTAATACAGCTGCTATTCTAGACTTTGGTAGGACAACCAAATCGCGAGTGTGTTTACCATCTTCACTTTCCCATGAACGATGCAGAACTCCGTTTATCAACCTCAAGCTATTCCATTGCGCCCAATACGCCTTGGCCAACGGACTTTCTGATGCCATTTCTTCCTTGGTTGGTCTTTTATCTGTTTCTTTCGCTTTCATGACCTTAACCAAGTCCGCATCCTTCAGTTGACTTTTCCTTACAGCGCTATATTCCCATTCATCATCAGGTTGCAGATTTGTTAATCGGATGTCGACTATACCTTCGCTTCTTTCAGCCTTGGAGCAATGCTTACACTCCAATGCACATGGGCGTCGAGATAGTGCATCGGCGTTTCCATGTTGCCCACCTTTTCGATGCTGTTTTTGTGAAACGGAGACAGTGGGGCAATCAGTTGCGGGAACCAACTCGCGCCCCTTTGAACTGGTCCGTGATCGTTTCTCTTCAGAAGCGCCACTTGCATCTTCGTTGCTTCTTTTCCTTGCTTTTACGTTTTTCTTACCAGACGCATTACAATTCCGTGCCAGGTGTCCTGATGTTCCACAGCTGTAACACTTTAGTTCAAAACCCTTGCGCGAGGTTGGCATCCTCTGAGAAATAGTTTGGATGAGATCCCTTATGGTTTTCTCTAAGGATTCACTTGGCTCAACTTCCAGCCGATGAACCCTATGTGCCTTATTGCTTAAAAGGCATGCTGTTTCCTGCGTCAAGGCAAATGACACTGTTTCGGCAAACGTCTTCTTTGGCATGGAGTAGACTGCACGTTTGGTATCCGCATCTCGTATACCACTCATAAACGCCTGAATTTTAAGTAATTCAGTTACTTCCGCTGGTGCATCTGCGTTGGCCAAATGTGCGAGCCGCTCTATCTCCGTTGCATATTCTTGTTTGCTTTTTGGTAACGATTCATCAGCTCCATTTGAAACACTTGTTTTCTATGGTCGCTACCATATCGTCGTTCAATCGCTGCCATTAACGCGTCATAATTACCACGCTCAATTTCAGGAACTGTTTGCAGAACTTCGACGGCGGAGCCTTTCAATGATACTACCAAAGCTGCCACTTTATCCGCCGTAGTCCAGTGATTGGCTTGTGCTGTGGTCTCGAACTGTAGTTTAAAAATTTTAAACGGTATAGTTCCGTCGAACGTTGGCGCTTGCAATTTCGTTGCGCTAACAGCTGTAACTGGACCACTGAACTGTATTTCTCGCACATGACCATCCAGCCGCAGTATTTCTGATTCTAGTCTGGATTCTAATCTGTGTAATTCATCCTCCATTTTGTCCTGCCTCGCTTGCAATATGGAAGAGTTCCCTTCTATACGAGATAGTTGGTCCTGCAGTTGCGAGGTGTTTTGTGTAAACTGCTCCTGCAATTGTGAAGTGTTTTGTGCCAGTTGCTCCTGCAATTGAGAAGTCTGCTGCGCCATTGCTGCTAAAAGCACATTCATGTCAAATGCTGGAGCTGGCTGCGACTCTACCAACTGCTCCTCGACTTTAGATGAAGCTCCTGAAACATCATGACAGAACTCATGTTCTTCAACATCGATGCCCTCACTCTCCATTGCTTTACGCAACCGTGCTTGTAGATCTGCCTTATGCCCTGTCGCAGGCAAACCTCTAGCCTCCAGCTCTTCCCTCAGCTGGGGTATTTTCAGTTCAGCAAACTTCACCATAATTTAGGATTATTCAGCAATCCCACTTCTGACACCAGTTGTTACGTAAATTTAGATTTACTCTCTCTTAGGTTCGATCTCTGGATTGTGAATAATCTAATAAAACTCAAAAGTTTTGCTGTTCTTAATTTCACAGATTTTATTCTTCTGTTACTGCACTTATTAACACTTATTTCTTGACGCTATGCTCACAAGGTGTCGATGTGTACTGTTCAATAACCAAATTCGAACTAACTCTCTGAGACGCCCTGCGTCTATTTATATGGCAGTTGATACTGCTGCGGAAGGTTCTAGAATTATGTAGCAAATTCTCGATCTATCTATCCCGCGCTAGATGCCGTTGTGAAAGATCGTGGAATTTTCTAGCAAATTGTCGATCTATCTCGCGCTAGATGTCGCCGTACAAAGATGTGAAAGGTTGTGAAACTAGCTATCTATGCGCGATTTGAATGGTTTCCAGAACTTTCGCGAAAGTTTCATTGTAAATTCGTCACAATATTGTACGATTCTTTGCATAGTCTTTAATATCTGGAGTCTTTAATTCCTTATATCTTGCATAGTGTTTAATTCCTGAGAGTAGCCAACCACTGCCCACGGTCGATGTTAGAGGTGGGAAGTTGTCACCCGCCAAACGCTTGTGGGTTAACAAACAGCATTGGGTCTTCCGCGCATTAAATTCGACCCGATTCGCACGACCCCACTCCTGGATTTTGTTGAGGTCGGATTGGAGTGTGTTATTCATAATTCTGCGTCTTCTAGTGATCTCCAGAATGGAAGGACGCCTGAAGAATGAATATGAATGACAAATGCTGCTGTCATCAGCAAACGAGTAGACGGAGTTTGATCTCAATGACAGAAGGTCATTGATGAAAATAAGAAAAAGTGTCGGAGACAGGACCGAACCCTGCGGAACTCCAGCATTAATGGAGTGCTCTTCGGAAGCAAAGCCGTCTATCACAACCCGAATAGAACGGCCGCTGAGGAAACTCGAAATCCATCGAGTGAAAATATTACCGACATCATAAGCAGCCAGTTTAGACACGAGTGCCTTATGCCACACCCGGTCAAATTCCTTGGAGATATCCAGAGCAACAACCTTACTCTCACCGAACCGGTGAATACAACTGCTCCACCTGCTCAGTGAGAAACGCCATCAGATCGCCGGCTGAACGGTGAGCACGGAAGCCGTACTGGCGATCGCTGATCAACTCGTTGCTCTCTAGATACCTCATCAAGTTAAAATGTACAATGCTCTCCATGACTTTGGAGAGCACTGAGCAGATGGCTATAGGTCGGCTATTTGCAGGATTCGTAGCCTCACCTTTTTTGGGAACTGGCTGCACATGGGCAATCTTCCAAGAAGTGAGAAAAACTCCTGAAGTAAATGATAAATTAAAGAGATTGCGCAATGGGCGAGCCAATGTTGAGGTGCACTTTCTCAACACATGGACTGAAATGCCATCCGGTCTCGAGGATTTGTTGACATTGAGGTCTGCAAGCACTCTTTTAACAGCTCGCGTTCGAAAATGCATCTCAGGCATAGCATGAGATACACTATCGACCGTGGGCAGTGGTTGGCTACTCTCAGGAAGAGAGCAGTTTTCAGCAAACATTTTGGCTAATAAGTTTGCCTTATCAACCGAGTGAATGAAGATCTGATCATCCTTGAGGAGAGTTGGAATAGACGAGCGCGTCTGATTCTTCACTCTCCCCACGATCGACCAAAAGTTCTTGCTACCCTTATGGTATTCAAGAACTCTACGTCTAAGGCGCTGTTCGTAGAGAACTTTTTCGCGCTTTAGAGTGGTATTGCACCTATTTCTGGGCTGATTGCGCAGCAGTTTAGTATCAGCAGTGTTGTTTAAATTGCTAAATGCTTCTTCTTTAGACCTGAATGCTTGTCTGCAAGTCGCATTAAACCAGGAATGGTCTTTTCGTATACCATAGACTCTCCGGATTTATAGACCTTACAGTGCGCAAAGTAACATGACTATCAAAAAGCTATTTTATCATAGTAGACAAAGAATTAGTTTTTTCATTAATATTACTTTAAAATATACAATCCTTGAAAGAAGTAGCACGTAATTTTTAATATAAGTTGCGATAATTTATTGACTGAAAATCCCTATATATGAAACTTGACTCTCTACCAGTCTCATCAATAGCCAAATACAAATTAAGAGAACAGAAAATTAAATCATCGTCTGATAGAAAATAAATTTGGTCAAATAATAAAACTAATTTAGAGTTTAATACTATAAAACTCTCAAGTAGACTAGGACAAGAAATATCACAGGAGCGTGTCGACATTATTTCGTTGAAAATCGATAAGCCGTAGTACTCTCGCATTTAGAAAAAATTACATTGCTAGCATGATCATCAGAAATATTGTAATATAATATTCCATTAGGTAAGATAATATACACAAGACAAGAAAATTTTCAAGCCATGATAGCATATTATGCTATTAATATAGCCTAGTGCATGCACAGAGCAGTACATAAGTACAGACAAATATATGTTATAATACTTGTGAAATTCCCCCAAAAGCATTTAAAAAGAAAGCGAATAGTATATTTTTGCATGCGATTTTTATCCTTGGAAGAAATTTCTTTCCTTTTTTTGCAGGTGAGTTCATTTTGTAACGAACAGTTTGTTTCGTTACACCAAAAACGTAAATAATAAACAACTTATATAAGTAAAACAAAATACTTAAAATTCGATTACAATCAGAAAAGTATGCAACCAAACGAAGGATCCCTAAAAGTATGCATAGTGATATCCACAGTATAGCATCCCTAAAAGTATGCACGCCGGTTATCAGCAGTTGATCGGTTTACCATCACATTGCCTACCCTTCAGGTACGGCGATACAGAATCACTAAAATTATACTTCAAATACGTTCTCCGTATGATTCCTAGTTAGTTTAGACGCGAAGGCTATTTAAGGAATAATTCTGCCACACTCCGGCTGCTTGCCTTGTTCACGCTTTTGATAAGTTTGGAGGAAACTCTCACCACGATAATAAATTGTCCGGCCCGTACACGGGCAAAAATTAAATAGGCAAAACCGTTTATGGGATATTGATAACTTTTGTATAAGTGGGCGGAGCACGCCCATTTTTGGTATACAAATTGGTAATACCTTTGGTCTCTCGTGATAAAATTACGTGTTAATAATATTATACCGTCTACAAGATATTGACAACTTTTGTATGAGTTTCGTCCACCGTAATCGTGATTACAACAGACAGACAGACAGACGGGCGGACAGGACTAAATCGATTCAGAAGGTGACGGTGAGCAAGAATATATATACTTTTCTATATTCTACCTTACTCATCGCACACAATTGGTATTTTATATGAATTCTACCTCTAATGAATTCAGCGTTACATTTGGAGTTCCACAAGGTAGTCATTTGGGACTGGATCCTTCAACATTCACAGTTTATATTCATTTCACTTTAATGTGTTTATTATTAAATATTCACAATAGTTTTTATTTCTTGTTCACAACTTTTAGTTAATCAAATTAAATTGCACGCTTTTGCTCAAAGATCCCAGCCTGCACGCGTCAACGTCGGGTTGAGAAGCAGAAAGAAAGTGGTTGGTGTGGGTCCAGCGACGATCGCTGGAAGCCAGTCAAACTGCGCCAGTTGCCGCGGGGAAAGACCAGAGAGAGACACTCTCTCAGGAAAGACAAGAGAGACACTCTCTTCAGTCAGTACACTCCTGAGACAGTCTTCTCAGGAAAGACAAGAGAGAGACACTCTTGCAGTGCTCACTCCTGACATACTGATGAATGAGCATGGAGCAATGCTTCTGCAAAATGATCTTATCTCATTGCTTGCATGGTGTAACGTAAACTGTATGAAGTTGAACTTAAAAAGTGCAAACAGATGACATTTGCGCGCTCCAGTCCATCAATTTTTAATTATAGTATTGACGATTATATGCTCGATCATTTGGACTCTGCTGATGACCTAGATGTATAGCAGACTTGGATCGCAAACTTCGTTTTCACACTCATATAAATCGCATATCTTGTAGAGCGGCCAGTGTACTTGGCTTTATAAAGCGCTGGTCCAAAGAATTTGATGATCCCTATATCTCTAAGATATTATTCACTTCATTGGTTCGACCTCTCTTGGAATATGCCTCTCCAGTCTGGAATCCAAGTTTCAGGTCCCATATTTCGGAAAATTAATCGGTACAAAAACAATTTCTAGTTTTCTGTCTACAAAATCTACGTTGGGATCCCGCATTACGATTACCATCGTACGCTTCTCGTCTTAAGTTAATAAATCTACCATCTCTCGAAAATCGCAGAATTATGCTCAACGCTATATTTATCCTCAACCTGTTGTATCGCACCGTTGACTCTTCATATTTATTATCCAACATCTATATAAATGTTCCTTCTCTTACATCCATAAACCATAATTTCTTCATCTAAGTTTTCGCCGGTCTACATTCCTTTAGAACGAACATAACTTCGCCACTTAGCAACTTTTATATAAGTAGGCGGACCACGCCCATTTTTATGTAATGATACTGCTCTAGATACTGCTAGATAGAATTACGTATTAATGATGTATTTTGGAACGAATTTCCGTCATCCCTCGTCAAATTTGTTCTGTTGACAAACCGGTTTCGGCGTTGTGCCATCTTCAGTGTCTTTTTTCGTTCTGGTATAAATATTTTGAACCGTTTACGGGATATTGACAACTTTTGTATAAGACCACGCCCAGTTTTTTTATACAAATTGGTAATACCTGTGCATACCTCTTGATAAAATTACGTTTTAATACCTTATACCGTGCACAAGATAGTGACAACTTTTGTATGAGTGGTCGTGGCACGCCCATTTTAGTAAAAATTTTAGTAATGGCGCTATATGTTCCGGAATAAATATACCTTAATCTTTCGCACGATTTATGAGATATTAAGAATATAAAGTTTTTAAGGGAGGTGCCTTTACATTTCGTATGTAAAGTAGGCGTGGCTGTTTACCGATCTCTCCCATTTTCAATCCCAAACAATCCTACATAACAATGAATACTTTAATTCAATTCAATTTAGTTTATTATTAGTCGTTATCACACATAAGAGTTAAATCTCTTTTACATGCGACGAGGCAGAAATAAAATTAAGACATTACATGAGTACAACTTAAGTCCAGAAAAAACAAAATGTAAAATTTAAATTAAAACTAAAAGTAAAAGTTATTACTATTACAAACTGTAAGGTGGGTACGAAAGGAAATAGTTTAATTAGATAATTAATTTATTAGGTTCCAGATATGGCACGAACGAAATGACTAAAGTACTTAACGATGCATAACAGTTGAGATAAGAAAGACTAGAGGCAAGAAGCATAGTGGATAAAAGAAACAGTTGAGTTTGAGGTGGAGCTTGGTACTGAATAAACAATAAGGTGAGAGATAGAAATAGGAGAAGTCTTAAGAGAAATAATCTAAAATTAGCTGTCTGAAGTTCGATACGTTAGATTCACGTTTGATGCTATACGGTAGAGAATTCCAAAGTTGAATGGTGCTGATGAAAAACAGACGGCCGGATTCAAGATATTTATGGTGAGGGACAATGAAGCTCACATTTCTTTCAGATCTGCAGAAATTGAGCTTCTCAAATAAGTAATGAGGAGTTTTGTTGCGCACAAGATTGTGTAAGAATAAACATCTACGAGCTTTCAGGTAGTTGAATAAGCTGCAACCCAGAATACGATTGCTGTACGCGGATACCCTCTCAAACCTACTCAGGCCGTAGACATAGCGAATCATATTGTTGTAAGCGACTTGTAGTTTATAACTAGAACTGGCATCTAAAACCCAGTAGACATTTTCTGAGTACGTTATTAGAGGTATTATCATTTGGGCAGCTAGGTGTTTGCGGGTGCTCATTGGGACAAAGTGCGCCGTCCTGCGCAAGATTCTCAGAGTCGAATAGATATTGCTTACGACTAAGTTGATATGGTCATTACAGTTTAATGAGGAGTTTATAATAATGCCCAGGTTCTTGACTTTCTTAACTAGTTTTAAAGGACAGTTATTTATAACTAAGCGAGGCAGATTCTCAGTCGGAAAACACTTCTTGGAAATGGGCTATATGTAGGATTTATTGGTATTTAGGATGAGCTTATTCTCACTAGCCCATTTGTAGATAGCATTTAGATCCTCATTAATTCTAGAACAAAGGTCCCCCGCGAGATTACGAGGTCGAGAAAGATAAATTTGCAAATCATCGGCATATGCCGGAACATGGAGAACAGAAGAGCACCCAGAATTGAGCCTTGAGGGACGCCACACTTAATGATTTTGTTAGCAGAGAAGTGGTTATTTATTTTGACCCGCTGAGTCCTGTCCATTAAATAATTTTTTAATAAATGCGCTGTAGAACTAGTAAAATTAAAATTAAGTAAGAGCTTATTACATAGAATACGGTGGTCAACACAATCAAATGCTTTAGAAAAGTCAAGTAGGGAAAGTAGGATCAGATGCCCTTTGTCGAAAGATAATCTAATATCGTCCAGTATTTTGACGATTGCCGTGCCACAGCTGTGTTTTCGTCTAAAAGCCGACTGAAAAGAAGACAGCAAGTGATTAGCTTCAATGTGTCTGGTTATCTGCTCGACCATTAGTAATTCCATTAGTTTAGAGACAGAAGAGAGTATACTAATTGGTCGGAAATCATTAGTTTCGGAGGCATTAGAATTTTTCGCTATAGGAATAACCGCAGCACGTTTCCAAATGGTAGGGAAACTTGAGGTAGTAAAGCAGTGATTAAAGATATGGACTAAGGGGTTGATAATGTAAGAAAGATTTAGTTTTAAAAACCTCAAAGGAATGCCATCGTCGCCAACAGCATTAGATTTAATTAGGCATCTGATGACATCTGATGGTTCGATAGCTGCAAAATAGAAACGAGACTCACCTACAAGGTAGTCAAGAAACGCAGTTGGGGAGGTGTGCGAATCAAAGCTCATACGGGATACAAAATAATTATTCAAATCGTCAGGATCAATATCACAGCTTAATGATTGTTTGTTGCCAATACCTATTCGTTTAAGGTTAGACCACAGCAATTTAGTTGGTAGGAAGCATTGAGCTTAGATCTATAAAATAGCGATTTGGAGAGTCGGATGGATGCCGTAGCAGCGTTTCGTGCTTTCTTGTAATTCCTCCAATGGAATGGAATGGGATTTCTCTTCCATATTCGATATTTTTTCTACTTATCTTTTAGCAAGTTCCTAACGCTATTTGTAAACCATGAAACAGCTTTATTAATAGCTCTTACCCTCCGGATAGGCACATGCAGATTGTAAATATTCAAAACAGTGTCCACAAAAAATGACAGCTTGTCCTCCGCTGAGGTAGAAAGCCAGCAGTCAGTCCAGTCGATAGACAATACGTCAGAAAACATACGCTCAAAGTCAATTGCACTGTAGTCGCGATATGAGAAATACTCAGGAGATTGTTGAGTCAAGAAATTAAAACCAAGTGTGCAGAAAATTAGGTCGTGGTCAGAAATGAATGAGGTTTGATTGAAGAACAGCACAGAGTCTAACTCAGATACTACAAAGAGGTCCAGTAAGCTCGGACAGGCATTGTCTGCATAGCGGGTAGGGACTACGGTGTTAGACCTAGCGAGTCAAAATCATTGCGAAGCCTATTGGAAGCGTTGTCACGGGACAGCATTGACATTAAAATCACCACAAACAATGAAATAGTCATAGTCAGTAATGGAATCGCGTAAACTACAAAGGAAAGGGTTCAGACAATTATTACAATGAGGGTTGTAAACACAAGATAAAAGAAGCTTGAATTCACAATTAAAGATTGTAATATTAATAAATTCAACATCAGCATCAGAGGATTTGTTTATAACTTTCACATTTAGATAGGATTTACAGTAAATAGCGACACCCCCGCCTCTTCGCCCAGATCTGTCATTGCGGAAACTCTTGTAATTATTAATGTTCAGAAGCGCATCCCTTAGGTCAGAATGAAACCACGTTTCAGTGACACAAATTACATCAATCTCAGAGTCCGCAATCCCAAATTTTAGAAAGTCAAGATTGGCGTCAGTGAGACTTCTTGCATTAAAACATATTATTTTAAGACCTGACTGTTGCTTGGCAAAAATATCAATAATAACTTTGGTATTTCCATCAGCACCAGAGTGCAAATCACCGTACGTCAAGGGAAAGATAACTAGCTGAACTCCAGACAGGAAAGAGTAAAGGTATTATTAATGGGATAAAGAGAGAGGAAGAAATTATTGTAGAGTACGTCATAATCATCATATCTAGAACCTTCACAATGTTTAAGTAACTAACCACAGTATTAAAGTTAAATCCAACTATGAAAATAGATAGCAGCATTCTTACAGCTAATCCGTACAAGTAACGCCCGCAACAGCGTCTATGTCTCCAAGACTGCCGACTCGTTTCATGTCTCCATCACGTCTCTTCTTTATATAAACAAAGCCCCGCATCGAGAAAGCAGACGACAGCATATTCTTTCTCTTTAGCTCCGTGGCATAACGCATGAGATCTCGTTGGGTTTTTGTAAGAGACTCGAAAATTGCAATTTTAGCGTCATTAGCAAAACCAAGATCTCTCAAAGAGATCTGTCTCTTAGTATTCTTGCAGAAAGCTGCAATTGATTTTAAGAGCTTAGTGCGCTCAGTTGCAGAGAAAAGCTTCACTATGATTAGCGGCGGCTTGTTATTTATCATATTCTTATTCGTGTGCTTAAGGAATGACCCTACACGGAAAGCCTCACGGATTTTGATCTCCTCTGCATCAACGCGCTGGCACGGTCTCGCAGACAATTTTTGAATATCTTCACCAACCGTGCAAGGAACACCGCTCACGACAAGATCAGTGGACGATATGAAATGCTTCAGCTCCCCGTTTTCAGCCTTCACCTCGTCGAGAGTATCACGAACAGCATCAAATTTGCTGCAATTACTTTCTAGAGTACTCACACGTTTGGCTAGGGCAACAAAGTTCATTCGCAGAGTAGCAATCTCGCCCATTAGTTCACCAATTCTCTCCATCAACTTATTAACAGAGATGCTCACGATTTCTTTGAACTCAGCCAATATTTCAGTTTTTTGAGCTTCCATTTTATTCTCCAGATTAGTAAAACGCTCAGCAAGAGCGAGGTTAGAATTGGAGATCTGACCGTCACGTATAAGAGAAGGGCCGGGATATATTTGTGCCAAATTTCATCGCGATATCTCTTTTTTTTCTCCCGTAATTGTGATTTCAACAGACAGGCAGACAGATAGACAGACAGTCGGACGGACAGGGATAATTCAATTCAGGAGGTGACGCTGAGCAATAATAAATATACTTTTCTATATCTATCTCGTCTCCTTATCTGCGTTACAAACGGAAGAACAAAGTGAATATATAGTATAAAAAGAAATAAAAAATAAATCAACTATATCATGCCGATTTTCTCGCTCTCTCTCTCCTCTCTCTCTCCCTCTCTCTCTCTCTCTCTTTTGATCTGCTGTGGAGGTACACTATTCAAAATGTTCGCAGAATAGATACAGATAGATTGGGAAGGCATCTTAATGGAGGTGCAAGATTGCAAAGTATACTGTAGTATCCATGTATAGATATATTTTAAGGGCGTGCTCATGTCTGCTGAGTGTCATGGAATTTGTTAATATTTCTCTGAAATCTTCTTCCAGGATTTTCCCCCTCTATTTTACTAATTCATTAATAGTAACTGAAAATAGCGAGAAAAAAGAAGTGAAACGTAAATAACGATAAAAAAGAAGTGAAGAGCATCCGTTCATTTTCAATTATGTTCTCCAAATTTCGTGTCTTTCATACTCAAACATTTAAAAAAGCTATGCTTTAAAATTCCCCCAAAAAATCCTTATATGAATTTAAAATCCCACGAGAATCTTTAGTTGCCCAGATAATAAAAAAATCCTCAACAAAATCCCCCTAAGAATCCTCAATCCCGTCGTAATAATGAATCCCATGAGAATCTTAATGCCCAGATAATTAAAAGATCCATAGAAAATATTTTATACTTCGATTTAGCAACTCTGCTCACTAGCCTTTAGGCAAAACATTTTTTGCTTATTTCGTCTTACCACACCGTTTTTAGGACACGCGCTCTCCATTACTATTGGAAACCATATATTTCATCTATTGAGACATCTAAAAATTAAATCTTGTCGACATTATAAAATATTATTATAAAAAATATAAAAATCATTACTACATATTATATTAATTACACACGATGCAAAAGTTAATATTAAATGGCTATGTAGTTATAATGTACTTTTTCCTATACCTTGAAATTTTCTTTATAGGTATTATGGCTGGTTCTAATAGATCTGGGGATCTGTCGGACGCTCAAAAAAGCATACCAATTGGAACTATTAGCGCTATATTAACAACAAGCTCAGTTTATTTATCCTGCGTACTCCTTTTTGCTGGAACTGTAGATAACCTCTTACTTCGTGATAAGTAAGTACAAAGCTCACTAAAGGCTTTTTATGATTTTTCGGAATGTATTTTTATATAAAATATATATGATCTTCTATTAAATAATGGCTAGAGTACTAAGGTTGTAGGAAAACAAATTAGATCAATTATTTTTATGTAAGGAACGTACAGATATTGAAGCAATCGGTTTTATGAGCATTCAGTTAAGGGTCAGTGTTTGGAAATTAACATATCACTTTAACATATGTATGTATCATATGTAAATTTAGATGTAGATAATTTGTAAGTAATATATTGCTTGTTTCTTTGGTCTTATTTTCACGCAATGATACAACCAAACCGGTTTTCCTGTTACTCATGTAAGAATTTAGTGTACAAGACGTTATGTGCTAAGACAATTTTTCAGTCAATAAAGTACAGTCCTATCGTTAACATTGTCTGGTCCTTCGTCGTCATAGGATTATTTTGGAAATAATTCGTGAAAAATGTCGTTAAAAGCACTAAGAGTAAAGCGAGGACGGGTAAAAGGTTGTATTACACGCATTTCTAATTATATTGAGCAGATTGATGAAACTACGAGGGTAGAAGAGCTTGAATCGAGGTTAAAGGCATTGGACGATTATTGGCGAGAATTTATTAAAATCGAAGATGATTTGTACGAATTTGAGGAGGAGCATACAGTTGGTGACGAGAATGTGCAAACGAGCAAAGACGGGTGTTGTCGTTCCGGCTAATTTACTTGACTGGATCAGCTCATCCAGCCGATCGAACCATTGTTCCTTCTCTGCGGTTGTTGCCATTGTTGTTGATTTGTTGTTGGTTTTTGGTGGTTTTCTAAGAGAGAGGAAAATAAGTAACGGGTTGGTCTACTACACTGACGGACAACACGATCTACGACGCCAAATGACATGAAATTCTACTACTCGGGGTTCTGTAAGTCCGCCGCCCACGGTCGTATTTGATCTGTCTTCAACGCGATGATATTCCTTAAGATCTCGGATGTGGGCCGTGCGACCACTTGAATTTTCCATGTTGGTTAGCTGCACGATGACTGGTGATGTATATCTGTCGATTCGGTAAGGTCCCTCGTATTTTGGTGCCAGCTTGGCGTTGAATTTATCCACCGCTTTTGATAGGTGGTGTGTTTTTACCAGGACAAGTGTTCCGATTGGGGGGTTCCAGTGTCTTCGTCGAAGATTGTAATTCCGAGCCTGGTCCTTTGCTGCCCTTTCAAGATTTCTCTTCACGATTTGGAAAACTTCTCGAAGGCGATTACCCCTCTGTTGTGGACTTTGTGCCGCGGTTCCGGTTCCTAAAGTGACTTCGTCGAAGAGTGTCTTCGTCAACCGCGGTTCTCGACCCTGTGTGAGGAATGCTGGACTAAATCCAGTTGTGTCTGATGTCATCGTATTGATGCCCAAGGAGATTTCCGGAATGAATTCGTCCCAACTCGTCTGATCGTTTTTTATCACCTGTGCCACAATCCTCTTCACGTTCCTGTTTGCTCTTTCGGCGGGATTTTCTTGGGGTGTATATGGGGCGGTAAACTGCTGACGAACACCTAAATCCTGGAGGAACCGTTGGAAGTGTCGGCTGTTGAACTGCACACCGTTGTCTGTGACGAGTACTTTTGGAACTCCATATCTCGCCAATATTCTTTCCCGAAAAGCTCTCTTCAAACTATCCGTAGTTGCTTGCCGTAGTGGTACTATTTCGGTCCATTTCGAGAATTTGTCTAGGAAAACTAGTATCATTGTATTACCATGTTTTGACCGTGGTAACGGCCCTATGAAGTCAGCACAGACGATGGACCAGGGCTCCTCGGGTATCTGGGTCAGCATCTTCCCTGCCACCTTGTCTTGTACTGGTTTGTACCGTTGACATGACTCGCAACATCGCACGAACTTTCTGATGTCTCTGAACATACCTGGCCAGTAGTATCTGTTGGCGATCCTTGTCACTGTCTTCCGAATTCCAGGGTGTCCGGCGCTCGGGTCGTCGTGGTTTTCTTTCATCACTCGGTTTCGGAGGTTGTTAGGTATGCAGAGTTTCCACGCTGCGCAATCTTCATCATTTGAATCACCTGCGACATGTCGGTATAGTTGCCCGTTCTCGATTACGTAGTCCGCAAATTTCTCTGGGTTCTTTCTAATGTCTGTCATTCTCGTTTCGATCCAGCTGCCTTTTCCTTCCATCGTCGTAACCTTTCCTAGTTTTTCGAATGGCTGCCTCGAGAGTGCATCCGCGACTACGTTCCACTTACCTCGCCTGTATTTTACGTCGAAAGTGTATTGCTGTAGTTCGAGTGCCCACCTGGCTAACCGGCCTGAAGGGTTTTCCAGTGAGTTTAGCCACTTCAGTGAGAGATGATCCGTGATAATACTAAAGTGGTAACCTTCTAAATATGGCCGCATTTTCCTAATGCCCCATACGATTGCCAGACACTCCTTTTCCGTAGCAGAGTAGTTCTGTTCGGCTTTGTTTAAATGACGACTGGCATATGCGATCACCCGCTCTCCTTCTTGACTTTCTTGGGTCAGCACTGCTCCTAAACCGTAGTTACTGGCGTCCGTCTGCAGTGTGAACTTCTTGAAAAAATCGGGACATGCCAATACCGGTGCCTCCGTGAGATTCTTCTTCATCGTCTCGAAGGCTTGTTGTTGTTCCTCAGTCCATTTCCATCGTTTACCCTTCTTCAAGAGGCTTGTGAGTGGCATGACTAAATCAGCGAAGTCCGGTACGAACTGGCGATACCATGATGCCACTCCCAGAAAGCGGCGAACACCTCTTACGCTTGTTGGTGGCTCTAATTACTTGATAGCCGCTACCTTATCGGGATCGGCATGGATTCCCTGACGGCTTACCACGTGACCTAGATATTTCAAGTCTTCTTTGAAAAACTCACATTTTTCGCTGTTTATGTTTAGGTTAACTGCTCGCAGACGTTGAAATACTTCTTGTAAATTCTTTTTGTGTTCCTCTAGAGTTTTCCCAGTCACAATTATGTCGTCAAGATACGCGAATGCGTGTGGTTCCATTTCTGGCCCGATCACCTGGTCCAATGCTCTTTGGAAAGTTGCTGGAGCCGAATGCAGACCAAACGGCATGACACGCCACTGAAAGAGTCCTCTCCCTGGAACAGTAAAAGCCGTATACTGCTTGCTGCCCGGGTTCATGGGAATCTGCCAGTAACCATTCTTCAGATCCAGGCTACTGATGTACTGAGCGTCGCGTAACCGGTCCAAGATATGTTGTATCCTAGGAAGTGGGTATGCATCTGGAACTGATCGTGCATTCAACTGCCGGTAATCAATACATAGGCGCCACTTTCCGTTTTTCTTCTTCACCAAGACGATAGGGGCACTGTACGGGCTATGCGAGGGTTCAATATTCCTTGCGTGCCTTCTGCTGTTTGGTCGTTGGTTGTGGTGGCCCTCTCTTGCGTTGTGCCTCCGTGCGAAGCTGTTTTCGTCTCTATCCTCATTGTCCGAAGTGTAGAACCGCCGGCTTGTCCACCATTTGGAGCTGTTGTCACCGGAGCACCTAAAGTTATGGTTTCACCTCCACAGCTGATCGATGCTCCTATATTCGTGAGGAAGTCTATCACCAGAATTACGTGATCGATGGCATCCTTGAGTATGAGCAACGGCATTTCACATTCCGCCGCTCCTAGTCGGATAACCACCTCCATAGCTTGGTCAATTGTACGCGGCGTCCCATCTGCCATCTTAACGTCGACATCTACGTCTACTTGTCGTCCTTCGGCGGCAATCTCTCTGGCTAGTAATTCGCTGATGAAACTTCTCGAGGCTCCCGTGTCGATAGTGCCGGTGACAAGTTCCCTTCCTAATGCCACTTTTGCGAAGATTCTGTCCTGACTGAAGTTTAAGCACTTGGTGG
The DNA here is from genome assembly GCA_922984085.1 of Sicus ferrugineus. Lineage (NCBI taxonomy): Eukaryota > Metazoa > Arthropoda > Insecta > Diptera > Conopidae > Sicus > Sicus ferrugineus. Next base: position 54,860,650 of record OV277348.1, read on the forward strand.
GGTACGAGGAGAGTTTTGGTTCCCTGGCTCCAGCAGTCCTCGTCTCTGCTGGATGCCCTGCCCGTTTTCCGGAGCTTTCCTGCTACAATCAATCGTTCGTAGCCCTTGTTTTCCACACTCCCAGCAGAACAGTTTTCGGGGGTTATGGCATTCTCTCTGGAAATGGCCGTTTTCACCGCATCTCCGACAGACGGTCCGCGGGTCTATTCGGTTCCCCGATGGTGCGGCTGACATCATTCGATGGTGTTCCGGTTTTGATCGCCACGGTTCCCGGGGCGTACGTGAGGGCTCTGTGTCCTGGCGTATACCCTCGAAATCTTCTGCCATGGATACTAATTCTTCTAGTGACGAGAAATCTGTCCGTCTTATGTAAAGCACATAGTCTCGATGGCAATTCCGGTAGATTCTCTGTAGCTGGTGTTCTTCCGTATAGCCGACATGACGCATCAACGTTTGCATGGCTAATACATAATCCTTGAACTTCTCTTTTGTGGCTTGGGTTCTTTTCCTAATATTGTCTTCCAGTTCTTCGAAATATCTCGACGATAAAAAGAATTTCATGAAATCCACTTTGAAGGATTCCCACGTGAGCCAACCTTTATTATTATTTCTGAACCAACAGAGGGCTTTGTCCTTTAACAGCTCAGGCATGGTTCGGGGTAATAAATCCTTGGGTAGTTCGTATGCCTCTGTGAGTTCTTCGACCCTTTCTATGAAGATAATAGGGTCTTTCCCGCCATCATATTTACAAGCCCACTTACGTACTTTGTCTATTACCTCCGAATAACTAGAGACGCTTCTTCGTTGGTCCGCATATTCCCGTTCAGTTCCTGTGGTTCTTGGGTCTCTTGCGGCTGTTTGGTCGTTGTACACGGGCCTTTGACTTGGCATTGTTATCAGTAGCACCTTGGGCATGGCACCTAGACCTCCCTTGCCTGTATCCTGTTTCGGAGGAGGTGTCTGACGCATCGGCGACAACGCCCTCGCTCCTGGAGAAACACTACGGCTCCATTGCGCCTCTAACTTATCCAATCGGTCTCTGACCTCGGCTGGCAAGTCGGACGATGACACAAATCCGGACATTAGCCTGCGTAATTCTTCAACCCCGCCATTCGGCTCTATCCCAAATTCGCGTAGAATGTCTTGTAACTTCTCCTTCGAAACGTTGTAAATCCAGCTTTTACCCATTGCACACTTTGTTTCCGAAGGTTTATAATTTGCTAGTCCTAATATATTTTCCTGAATTTTTTTTTTCACTGGCGTAATTTTTCCCTATTCTTCAGCTGCAAGGTTTTCAAGATACAATGATTTTTTTTTTTTCCTGCGGTCTTCCTTTTCCTATAATTCGTTTTTGGTTGACGAGATACACGCTTTTTCTTCCCTCGCGGGGTTTTTTTTTCACAAAGTCACTTTCGGTTTACGAGATACGCAATTTTTCTCCCTTCGCGGTCTTTCTTTTGTTTTCTACAAAGTCACTTTCAGTTTACGAGATACACGAATCTTCTTGTCTCTCGTGGGTTTTTTCCTCTACAAGGTCACTTTTGGTTTACGAGATACGCAATTTTTCTCCACTCGCGGTCTTTCTTTTATTTTCTATAAAGTCACTTTGAGTTTACGAGATATACGAATATTCTTGCCTCTCGTGGGTTTTTTCTCTACAAGGTCCCTTTTGGTTTACGGTATACGCAATTTTCTCCACTCGCGGTCTTTCTTTTATTTTCTATAAAGTCACTTTCAGTTTACGAGATATACGAATTTTCTTGTTTCTCGTGGGTTTTTTTCTCTACAAGGTCACTTTTGGTTTACGAGATACGCAATTTTCTCCACTCGCGGTCTTTCTTTTATTTTCTATAAAGTCACTTTCAGTTTACGAGATATACGAATTTTCTTGTCTCTCGTGGGTTTTTTCTCTACAAGGTCACTTTCGGTTTACGAGATATACGCTTTTTCTTTCCTCGCGGGGTTTTTTTTTCCAAAGTCACTTTCAGTTTACGAGATATACGAATTTTCTTGTCCCTCCTCGGGCGCCATTTGTAACGAATGTTTTCTCGCCAGGATATGCTCACGGCCGTCCAGCGTTCATTTTAATAAAAGAACCCACAATTTATTCTTCATTAGTCTAATTCTTGTCTTTATTTTTCTCCACATACATTAGGACAATCCTTCGTTATAACTAGTTACAGTCTAATGTTATTTCTAGTTTTTATTTTCTCATTTCTGTGTTATACTTTCTTCAATCTTATTGCTAATTGTATACTATATGTCAGTCCGTTCGTAAGTAAGTCAGGGCTAATTTTGCTTATATACACGGGGATATTTAGCTACTACAAGGAGGCTGTCTACGGGACTCTTATTTGGATTCAGGATTTGCTCGCATGATAGCCAGGCTCTCGAGATTCTGAATTTGGTTTCCACTAGAAGCACTCCACCAAATTCAGACAGACGGAATTAATCAAGATTTCAGGATTCCGAATTTGGCTTCCACTAGAAGCACTCCACCAAATTCAGACAGGCAGGAATTATTCAGGATTTCAGGATTCTGAATTTGGCTTCCACTAGAAGCACTCCACCAAATTCAGACAGGCAGGAATTATTCAGGATTTCAGGATTCTGAATTTGGCTTCCACTAGAAGCACTCCACCAAATTCAGACAGGCAGGAATTATTCAGGATTGCAGGATTCTGAATTTGGCTTCCACTAGAAGCACTCCACCAAATTCAGACAGGCAGGAATTATTCAGGATTTCACGATTCTGAATTTGGCTTCCACTAGAAGCACTCCACCAAATTCAGACAGACAGGAATTAAATTGACAAGTTTTCAAAATTCTGAATTTGGCTTCCACTAGAAGCACTCCACCAAATTCAGACAGGCAAGAATTATTCAACGAGGACTTACCGCTTAGATGGTTGATTTCCAAGAGACCGATTTACAATTCGGAGGCTGCTTTTATATGCTCACCTAACGGCATTTGGTCATTTTGTTGTTTTAGTTTGGCCTGCGAAAATTTCTGTTAATCGCTTCTTTTGCTTTCGACTGGGGTTGTTGTTGCCGTAGCAGAGTGTAAAATTATTTTTTTGCTCAGTATCGAATGCATGTTGTTGTTTTTTTTTAAACCAGTTTTTTGCTCGTTAGCTTGCTGCATGTAATTTGCCTGTGTTTGTTGTTTCTAATTTCTATGTGACTTTGGTTTTATTATTTGCTCTTTATTGCATTCCCGGTTTTGTACATGTTATTGTTGTTGTGCTTGTTGAGTGCGGTGAGAGTTTTGTTTTCTTCCCCGGAGTCGAGCTTTCTGTTTGATGTTCGATTCTTTCTCCTCCAACAAGTTCCCCCAACTTGGTTGAAGTTGGTTGGCCGTATTCATAGAATTAAGTCCACCTCAAGTTGGGTCCGCACAACTCGAGGTTACTGCATCCCTTGAAGCGATTTTCGCGGGATCAGCTCTGGTGGAGTGTGGTCCAGGTTCTACACCCGTATTTGTAAGGAAGTTATGCTTCCTTACAAGGTATTTAGCAGAACTACTCGGCTTTCCAGAGTGGTGCACACCTTTTAAATCGCGATTCCATTCCAACGCACCACGGTGAGAATTCGTTTTTCGGTCGCGTCATTAGAATGTGGAATAGTCTCCCTGCGCATGTCTTCCCGCCCACTTACAGCGTCGAAACCTTTAAGCGAGGTGTAAACCGTCACAACCCCTCTTTCCCCCTTCCCACTAATGTGTCATCCCTTCGAAACCAACAAATGCTTTGCATGGATAGGGGATATCCCCTGAGCTTGGTTTCATCTGCCATAAAAAAAATATGAACCGCTTATAATGTCACACTCAATCCCGATGGCTACATTAAGGCTTCTTTCTTCAACAGTTTCTGGGAAAAAGAGGGCATGTGAGGACAGACAAGTCTCCACGAATTATTCAAGTGGAGAGATTTTTTGAAGCCCAAATTCTGTTGGATTCTGGTTCTTCTTACGCACACAATTAAACAGTTGTCGCCCGAACGAATTCCGACGATGTTTTCGGAACATTTGTTTATCTTTTTATACTGCACTTTGGAAGTGAAAATAAAGTGTTAAATAAAGTGAAAATTGAAAAAAATGATTACAAAACAATAAATACAATAAAATTGTGAGGACGCGAATCCCGCGTCTCACAAAGCCAACAAGAACAAATTGAAATATGTAATGAAATGTATATACATTTTTAAGTTCTCTGTATCTAAGTACCATTGTGTAAGTTATTCTTAGCATATGTTTGGCATACGTAGTGGTTAGGCTAGTTTTCTCCTGTCTAGTAATCACCACATAGGCGAAGGATTAAGGTGAGTACAGAGGAAGAGAGGCATATAAAAACAACATTGTTGCGGGGAAAAAAAAGACAATAGGCACGAGGGTATAAATACCGGGCAATCCGCGAAGACGAGTCATTCTGTTTCAGCAGTCAAGGTGACTGGTTGGGTTATATAGACAAACGGACGGCACCGGAGGAGCGAGAGAGCCAGAATGTGGGTTTTGTGGACCGACATTCTTTGTCTCTCCGCTTACCGGAAAAGAGAGCCAAGAGCCCCACTTGGGTTTCGTGAACCGAAAGGATGCAGGGAGTGAAGGTGTGTGTACATATGGCGGACGGCTCGATCCGGTACGTGAATCAGGAGGTAGTGGTCAAGGTGCGGCTAGGCACTGCTGAAGTGGAGCTTCCGCTCTTACTTATGCCCAGCGTGTTAGAATCCTTAACTCTGGGCATGGATTTCTTGGAAAACGCTGGGGCCAGGCTAACCTGCGGAGAACAGGTTCGGCGTGACGGGTGGAACTAAGCTGTCAAGGGTCTGCGAGATCACAAGAAACGAATGCGAGACGACATTCCAATAAAAGTACGCTATCGCCCGAAGAATTCCGCCATGCAAACCATAATAAACATGGAAGTAGATAAGCTGTTAGCGACCGGTTGCATACAGCGCTCGAACAGCGCCTATAGCGCACCCATCGTCCTGGCCCCCAAAAAAACAGGAGAGTGGAGACTATGCGTCGACTACCGGGTACTTAATTCGAGGTCGTACCCGGATGCCTACCCTCTACCCGGAATCGGACACATCCTCGACAAGTTACGTGAAGCCATATGCATTAGCACCATAGACCTCAAGAATGGCTATTGACAGATACCAATGCACCCTGCCAGCAGGAAGTATTCGGCGTTTACCGTTCCAGGACGCGGACTTTTTGAATGTAAGGTGATGCCTTTCGGGCATTGGATCAGGTCATTGGACCCGATATGGAACCGAATGCTTTCGCTTACTTGGACGATATCATCGTGGTCAGTAGAGATAGGAAAGGACACGTCCAGCATTTGAGCCAAGTTTTCCAACGTCTCCGAGCGGCGAAGCTGAAAATCAACCGGGACAAATGTCATTTCTTCCAAAAGGAACTCAAATATCTCGGCCACGTGGTGACGGAGCAAGGCATTCGCACAGATCCTGACAAAGTGGCTGCAATTCGAAACCTCAAACCACCCACAAATCTACGAGAGTTGAGGATATACTTGGGTACAGCTTCATGGTATCGACGGTCCGTACTTGAGTACTCGGAAATCATCCATCCTTTGACAAGCCTACTAAAGAAGAGAAACCGTTGGCAGTGGGGAGAGAGGCAACAGCAGGCGTTTGACACTCTTAAACAACGTTTGGCGGAAGCCCCAGTCCTGGCTTGTCCGGACTTCACTAGGAAATTTACACTTCAAACTGACGCGAGTGCAATTGGCTTGGGAGCAGTATTGACTCAGGATTTCGACGGAGCTGAGAGGATGATCGCTTATACGTGCCGACTTTTACACGGAGCCGAACGAAATTATTCAGCCACGGAAAGGGAGTGTCTGGCGATTATATGGGGTATAAGGAAGACGAGACCTTACCTAGAAGGTTACCACTTCATGGTAATAACAGATCACTTGGCCTTAAAATGTCTGAATTCGATCGACAACCCCACAGGGCGCATAGCTCGTTGGGCCCTAGAACTACAGCAGTACACCTTCGACGTTGAGTACCGCAGAGTGAAGTATAATGTCATCGCCGACGCGCTGTCCCGACAACCATGCGAACCCGTGGAGAGTATGAGGGCCGCAACGACAGAGGTCCCAACATGCGGGTGGATACAGAAACTGCGTCGTAACATAGAGCAGAAACCAGACAAATATCCAGATTACGTAATGGAAGGCGAGAGGATCTACCGTTTAATTCCACATCAGCCCGACGACGACGACGACACACCATGGAAAATGTGTGTGTTCCCAGCTATCAGCGGAAGAGAGTCCTGCACGAGAATCACGACCAGCCGACGGCAGACCACTTGGTTATACGCAAGACCATCAATAGAGTGGCCCAACGGTACTACTGGCCCGGCATGTTCCGGGAAATCTCCAAATATGTCTGGAACTGCCCATCATGTCAACGCTATAAGGCCGAGCAACGAAAGCCACCAGGTCGGATGTTGACGAGGTTGCCTTCCGAACCATGGGACACCGTGTGCTCCGACTTCATCGGGCCGTTACCACTGTCGAAACAAGGCCACAATATGTTATTAGTCTTCGTCGACCGATTTTCAAAATGGACAGAGCTGGTCCCACTACGACGGGCAACGACGAGTACTCTCCAGAAGGCATTCCGCGAACGCATAGTGGCCAGGTTTGGAGTGCCGAGGGTACTCATCTCCGACAACGGGACTCAGTATACCAAAAGGAAAAGAAACCAAGCTCAGGGGATGCCGCTATTCATGCACAGCTCTGCATAACTTTGGAGAGCATTGAACAGATTGCTATGGGCCGGTAATTGGCAGGATTCGTAGCCTCACCTTTTTTGAGAACTGGCTGCACATTGGCAATCTTCCAGGAAGTAGGAAAAACTCCTGAAGTAAACGATAAATTAAAGAGATTGCGCAATGTACGAGCCATTGTTGAGACGCACTTTCGCAACACGTGGGCTGAAACGCCATCCGGTCCCGAGGATTTATTCACGTTGAGGTTTACAAGCACTCTTTTAACAGCCCGCGTTCGAAAGTGCACCTCAGGCATAATATGAGACACACCATCGATCACGGATAGTGGTTGGCTACTCTCAGAAGGAGAGCAGTTTTCAGCAAATATTTTGGCTAATAAGTTTGCCTTATCAACCGAATGAGTGAAGATCTGATCATCCTTGAGGAGAGTTGGAATAGACGATCGCGTCTGATTCTTCACTCGCCCCACGAACGACCAAAAGTCTACGTCTAAGGCGCTGTTCGTAGAGAACTTTTTCGCGCTTTAGAGTGGCATTGCACCTATTTCTGGCCTGGCCTTAAACACCAATTCCTAAATGCTTCCTCTTTAGACCTGACTGCTTGTCTGCAAGTCGCATTAAACCAGGAATGGTCTTTTGGTTTAATAGAAATTCTTTTATTGGGTATGAAAGACCTCATACCAAATAAAATTATATTTTCTAACAATTTTGCTGCAGCATTTATGTTTCTATCTCTGAAGCACAATTGCCAATTGAAACGGCTGAAAAAGGAATTAGGCGCATCCCAATTAGCCTTCTCATAAAGTCACACTGTCCGCTTCGGAGCTGGCTGGTGAGCGTTTGTTAAATATTGGTTTATAAATTTTTTTTTCTTATTAATTGCGTTAGTTACACTAGTGCGACCAAGTCATATGTAGCGGGGAGAGTTCGGGATTGAGCACGTCCGATATTAGAAATCATTAGAGAATTGACTTTGAAATAAACATGATGTGTGCGGAAAACATATCGCTGTTTTTAAATCGTGTTCCCGAGTTTTTGGTACAACACAGAGAGGACATACTTGAGGAGCACTTCGACGAGATTTTAACACACTGTACAAAACTAACCAAATACAAGGATGCCTTTGCGATTGTCTCCAAACATGGTTATCATTATACTACATGTTGCTGGTCTTCTAGTGAAACTGTGGATGGACCAGACACCTGCGTCTGCTGCACTATAAAATTAACTATTACCAGAATATATAAATTTATATCATTTTATGCAAGAATCTATAAATAAAAGGCGTATATTTGAAATTAAATTACAATATTTCTTTATTTTCTTTTCGAAATTGTTTTCACAATTTATAAAATATTTTTCGAGTAGGGCTTGCGATTGAGGAAAGTCGACTTGAACCTCCAATCGAAAATTTTCTCCATCTTCTCCAAGAGATTTATTAAAGAATAGTTGTCGTTGCTGAATTCTGCTACAGTCGCATCACAAATATCGTTGAAATTTGGCGGTAGGAAAACCCGAAAGCGAGCTACTAAAAACAAAAATCCCAGTACATACCTTGTAGAAAAAGTGAAACACAATTGGATGAAGATTTTACGAAAGGGAGCTACTAAAAACAAAAATCCCAGCACATACCTTGTAGAAAAAGTTTTAAGAACTAAAGGGAATGAACTCTTTGTCAAGTGGCTAGGGTTTTCTAATAAACATAGGTCTTGGATTGATAGTAATGAAATTTTGTATATATATATATCTCGGGTGGCACACGCCGTTCACGCGATCCGATCAGCTTGCTACTAGAACACATAAATAGTTGTTTAATTAGTTTCGATACATAATTAGTTTGATATATATATATATATATATATATATATATATATATATATATATATATATATATATATATATATATATATATATATATATATATATATATATATATATATATATATATATATATATATATATATATATATATATATATATATATATATATATATATATATATATATATATATATATATATATATATATATATATATATATATATATATATATATATATATATATATATATATATATATATATATATATATATATATATATATATATATATATTTTGTGTGCGTATTTATTTATTGGAGTACTATATTTACTTACACGGAGCTTAGTCCTTCGCTAATATCGCGAGCAACTAGTATATCACAAAATCCTTTAACTTTCTCATCTTCCATGACTTTATGCATCGCTAATTTTGGTGGTGAGCGCCGGATCAGCGAGCCTCGTCGGAAAGCTAGTGCGTCCGCGTCAGAGAAAACGCTTGTTGAGACCCCAACTCCCGACAATTCCCCCTCGCTCCTACATTCTTGACTACGCGCCATCTCTGCGCTTTTTGTACTCGTTGTTTCCGGAGCCGTCAAGCTGCCTTTTCTATCTTCCTCACATCGTTTTATATTTTTGTTTGGATTGTACATTCTGTATGGGTCCCCGCTTGAAGCCGCTATCTCCGCTCGTTGTACAGTCGCCCTTTTAATGTCCCCGTGGTTATCTATGCAAGCAGGGAGGCCACGCGAGGGTTGACACTGATCCTTATGGGAGTCAGTGTTCAGAGCCAGGACAGGCGCTAAACAGGAGTGATGCTCAACTGGACCTGTACGACCAACTTAATGGTGACGAACCTCATTATTATTATTATTATTATTATTATTATTATTATTATTATTATTATTATTATTATTATTATTATTATTATTATTATTATTATTATTATTATTGTTATTATTATTATTATTATTATTATTATTATTATTATTATTATTATTATTATTATTATTATTATTATTATTATTATTATTATTGTTTAATTCCACACGTTGTAGTTATCTACCTCGGCACTTGAACCAATGTAGATGGGTGTGGAAGGCTTGAGTTCAACTCTGGCACTGGGACCAGGATAAAGTTTTTTGTTGATTGAATTTATTGCTTTAGTTTAATTCAACGCTGGCACTTGAACCAGGATGAATCCTTTGTGAAATGATGTGAAACCACGAGTCAACATGAAAACACAATCGTTGTAGCTTTGAATTCTTACTGCCTCTTTATTTTGAAGGGTTTTCAATTTATAATTAAAATTGCCAACACACAGACGCTAACATATATAGTAGGTGTAGCGTGTTAAACTGTAGCGCTGGCTAAGCGATGCTGCGTAGACAAATTTTGGCTGCGTTCCTTGGCCAGTGCAAGCAAAAGTGTTTCGTGACAACATGATTTCCACTACGGATGGTTCTCACTGCGGATGGTGAGAACCAAAAGCCGTGGCAAATATTTATTATTAATGACAAACAATAATTATGCTAAGAACTAACAATTATTATTATCATAATTATAGATTTGGACAGTCAATTGGAGGAAAACTTGTGGTTGCTAACATGGCATGGCCAAACCAATGGGTTATATTGATTGGTTCATTTTTATCAACATTAGGAGCAGGACTACAGAGCCTGACAGGGGCTCCACGTTTACTTCAAGCAATTTCTAAAGATCAGATAATACCTTTCTTAGCTCCCTTCGCAAAATCATCGAGTCGTGGGGAGCCAACCCGTGCTTTACTTCTCACAATATTTATATGCCAGTGCGGTATTTTGTTGGGTAAGTTAAAATAATAAAAGCAGCTATTGTATTTTTATATTAAATATGTCTAAAATTTTAACAGTTTTTCCCTAGGAAGCAAAATAATTTAAACTTATTTACTTTTACAGGAAACGTTGATTTGCTGGCTCCACTGCTTTCAATGTTCTTCCTTATGTGCTACGGATTTGTGAATCTGGCCTGCGCTGTTCAAACACTTTTGCGAACACCTAACTGGAGGCCACGTTTTAAATTTTACCATTGGTCTCTCTCGTTAATAGGATTAACACTTTCTATTTCTGTAATGTTTATGACATCGTGGTATTTTGCATTATTAGCAATGGGAATGGCAATTATTATATATAAATACATCGAATATCGTGGGTAAGTTTGTGCATGTGCGAATAATCTCAAAATTTTGATTTTGGAGCAAGATATACATTTTAGAAAACTAAGCTATAAAATAACAATATTGCTATTTCTATTATTGCCTTTGAATTTAGTGAAAGGTACAGAATAATTGTTTCTTTATGCCATCCTCCTGAAAATATGTATATACACCTGATTAAGAGTATTAACAAAAGTTTATAGTGCAAAAGTATTTCAATAAACATCAATATATAGTAAAAGATTATGGTATATAATTTAGTATATAGTATCAAGAGTATAGTACAAGAGTATTCAATCAACAATATTTGTTAATTGATATGTTGTTTGTCCTTCCTGTAAAGGAGACCCGCGACAAAAATAAAACACGTAATTTCTGACAATATCAAATTGCTGACCGTCGTTTTACGTTTAAACACAAATCTTATTTCCGAAACAGATTACTTGTTGCAACTCTTATTTCCGAAACAGATTATTTGTTGGCTCGGTTGAGCCAGATATGTGCTTGCGTAACTTTCGCAAGTGTACTTGTTTCGTAAGTGAATCTGAGTTCTAATTTAATTTCATTGAAAGTTTGGCCTAAGGGTATGGCTTACGAAAAATAGCTGCAAGCCTTATCGTTCGAAGTATGTAGCGCAAATTGACAGAGGACTGTCAGAACTAAAATATGTGCGCTGTTAACTAAATTTAATAGTGCTGATTTCAGGGTGCGATTGACCCACAACACTTATATTTAAATGAAATAAAACAAGAGCAATCTATTTTACAATTTTACTTCAGTATCTCTGGTTTAAAATTAAACTAAAAAAATACTGAACTTAATTTAGTTATGCTTATACTCTGTAACGAGTTTTGTTTCCAGCTGGGGTAGCGTCAGTCGCCCCAGGGTCCATTTTGGGGGATTTTTCGTAACCCTCAAAGTACCAACCACCGCGTCGGTCAAGAATTGCACACGATTTGCTGTCAAGCAAATCTATCACTGAAATATTCAGCTCGGTCGTATGCGGGTTGGTGTTCGTTTTTTCCTTTTATTTATTCTTTTATTCGATACAATTCACAAAAAGTCTTTTACAATCTTACTTGCTACTCCACTGGTTACAAATGCTTTTGTCAGGCCGAATGCCTGGCGACAGAAGACCGCGTACAATTATTTGTGAGTACAGAAGACAGGAGCAGAGTGCTCCGCGGCAGAAGGCCGCTTACAACTGTTGCGGGTGTACAGGTGACGGAGGGACCGAATGCCCCGCGGCAGAAGGCCGCTTACAACTGTTGCGGGTGTACAGGTTACGGAGGGACCGAATGCCCCGCGGCGGAAGGCCGCTTACAATACTGGTGAATACAAAGTTCGGGGGAGCTGAGTGCTCCGCGGCAGAAGGCCGCTCACAATTTGGTTGAAAGCTCCGCAGAACTGATTCCGGCCGAAGCCTTGAAATTCCCGAAGGAATGATTCCGGCCGAAGCCTTGAAATTCCCGAAGGAATGATTCCGGCTAGCCCTAAATACGCCCAAAGATACTCCTAAAATACGTCTATGCTACGCCGGCAACTAGTTCTACTCTACTGGATGTATAGAGGGTTGGTGAACCTTACAAAATATGTGAGCCACTCGTTATGCGATTTTGGGGCTGTCGAACCAGGTGGTCAACTGCTCCATGCAAAAGGAGTTTCTGTAAAAGCAAGCATTGAGCAAAGCACGAATTGAGTCGTTGCTTACCGGCAGAAGGCTAACTGGTCTGGCACAAATTATTCGTTAAAAATACATGCTGCACAAAACTAAGCGAGAATCATATGCCGCATGTGCGCGACGAAAGAAAATATAAGTGAGCTGAATTCTTATTCTATTTTTAGATCTACGGCAGAGAGGGCGCGACGAAAAGAAAAAGTGCAACTTTTTCGCATGTTTCTATTTTTAGACAGGTCGCTGCTTTGCTTGTGCGTATGTATGTCTTATTCTCTGAGCGTATGTATCGTGTGTTTTCGGGGTTTGATTTTGTTTTTGCATTTTCCTAGTTCGATTCCGGTTTTGTTGTGCTTTCTTGCTTATGGAGAACTTATTTTAATTTCATTAGTTTGCATGATTATTGTGATTATTATTATTTTACTGCTACTTATCCCTAATTCCAATAATTTGTAATAATTATATTAATTTCTACTTTCAATAATTTCTGATGATTCTAACTATTATTAAAGTTCTATTCTATTAAAGTTCTAATTATTTAATTGAATAGAACTTCTATATTTTGGTTTCAACAAAAGTAAAAACATATGATATTTGTAGCAACCTGTATTGGTTTGCTACAAATCATCTTACGATATTGTCAAGAACAAATTAAAAAAAATATATATATATATATATATATATATATATATATGTGTGTATATATATATATATATATATATATATATATATATATATATATATATATATATATATATATATATATATATATATATATATATATATATATATATATATATATATATATATATATATATATATATATATATATATATATATATATATATATATATATATATATATTTTTTTTTTTTTTTTTAATTTGTTCTTGACAATATCGTAAGATGAGTTGTAGCAAACCAATACAGGTTGCTACAAATATCATATGTTTTTACTTTATATATATATATATATATATATATATATATATATATATGGGTGGGTGTGTGTGTGTATACGCATACCCAAAATATATGGTAACCCTTTCTGTGCATTTATATGTATGTAACGAACTATATGGCAAAGTAGAAAAGGAGATTTGACAAAGAATTATCGAAATTGAGAGTTATTATAATAGAAAGTAGCACCATCGCCTGAGTGGGTCGCGAGAGCTCGACCACAGTCACGACCACGCAGGCAAGAAAGCAAGCGTCTTACAATAAGCGCGTAGGAATACCATCGCCACTATAAAAGGCGCTTCACCACGAATAATCGAGGCTTTTCTACGTGCACTCCTGGCCTGGACAGTGGTCTTCTGGAAACCCATCCTCGGTAAGTCATTTCAACGGCAGAGCCACAACGTCGACGCCATCAGAGCCTCGACTTCGGCAGAGCCATAACGTCGACGCCAGCAGAGCCTTGACTTCGGCAGAGCCACAACGTCGACGCCAGCAGAGCCCCGACTTCGGCAAAGCCACACCGTCGACGCCAGCAGAGCCTCGACTTCGGCAGAACCGCAACGTCGACGCCAGCAGAGACTCGCGGCCAACAATCGCATCAGAACGTCGCCTGTGGAGCTGCACTCCCGCGGCCAACGATCGCATCAGCAAGTCGCCTGTAGAGTTGCACTCCCGCGGCCAACGATCGCATTAGAACGTCGCCTGTGGAGTTGCACTCCCGCGGCCAACAATTTGCATCAGAATGTCGCTTGTGGAGTTGCACTCCCGCGGCCAACATTTCTCATCAGCACGTCCCCTGTGGAGTTGCACTCCCGCGGCCAACAATTCTCATCAGAACGTCGCTTGTGGAGTTGCACTCCCGCGGCCAACAATTCTCATCAGCACGTCGCCTGTGGAGTTGCACTCCCGCGGCCAACAATTCGCAACAGAACGTCGCCTGTGGAGTTGCACTCCCGCAGCCAACACCCGGTTCGCTCGCACCCCGCTGGAGCGCAGACAGGTTTTTCTTTCACCACAGCGTCCACCTGTGAAGGCTATCAGTGGCCATATATCCATTTTTGTACCCATTTATACATTTTAAAATATATATATATATATATATATATATATATATATATATATATATATATATATATATATATATATATATATATATATATATATATATATATATATATATATATATATATATATATATATATATATATATATATATATATATATATATATATATATATATATATATATATATATATATATATATATATATATATATATATATATATATATATATATATATATATATATATATATATGTGCATAAGTTTAAGTTTAATAGCTGAATTAGAATTACGAATTATTGAATTAAATTTAGAAAATTAATAAAAGAGAGAATTCGTTAAAGGAAGCCTCTTGTGTCTCAACAAATAAATAACTGCACGAATCCTGGACTCGGATGAGTCACATACCCTGGCCAGAGAAAGGGAAACTTTCGTTACAGTGGCGCCCGAGCAGGGACTTGAATGCTTCCAACGTCTCGACGAGACACGAACATCGAAATAACTCATCACAAAGTGCCGTAAGAAGACGCACGCCATGAAGATCACTTGGACTTACTCACTACGCAAGGACGAGCTAATAACCTACGCGAAGGAATTTGAACTCGACGAAGGTGGAACCGTCGAGGATTTGAGAAAATGGCTGGCCACTTTTGCAGCAGACTCGAAGGACGACGAAAAGGTCACGGCGCGACTAGAAGAACTGGAAAGGTTTCAGCAGCAAGCGAAGTCCCCGCACCGAATGGTGACGGCACAGACGCATCAGCCAGAAACAGTGAAGATTCTGGAACTGCCCACCACCGTTTCAACAGCAAGTCGAAAAAAAATTCCCACTACCGCGAGAATTCGTTTTTCGGTCGCGCATTCAAGTTGTGGAATAGTCTCCCTGCGCATGTTTTCCCACCCACTTATAACGTCAATGCTTTTAAAAGAGGTATAAATCGACACTACTCCCACTTTTCCCCTTCCCCTTTTCCCTTCTAACCAACGAATGCTTTGCATGGATAGGGGGCATCCCCTGAGTTTGGTTCTATCTGCCATAAAAAAAAAAGTCAGAGGGGTGAAAGCGGGCCACCGTCGAGGGAACGCACGACAGATCACGCCGACGTCATGGACAAAGTGCGGAAGTGGTCAGTTAGATATGTCGGTGAACGCGAGAAGTGAAGCATCGACAGCTGGCACCCCCGGCCAAAGTGAGTATAAACCCAGCCACCGCCTGTCGACGATGCGGGCAAGACGGACACACGGAACGGTATTGTCACAACCGCCGTATCCTGTTTTGTTGGACTTGCGGACGTCGCGGACTCCGCACTATCGAATGCTGCCAACTACCTCCCTCGGGAAACGAGGACGGGCCACGCCAGGCAGGAGGGAAGGCTGGTCCAGCGACTACGACCCCTCGCCGGGTCAACTAAGCCTACACCACGACAGTACTCATTTAACTGCAAA
Source organism: Sicus ferrugineus (assembly GCA_922984085.1). Taxonomy (NCBI): domain Eukaryota; kingdom Metazoa; phylum Arthropoda; class Insecta; order Diptera; family Conopidae; genus Sicus; species Sicus ferrugineus. The sequence goes on from OV277348.1 coordinate 54,876,560, forward strand.
AGTCATAGTGGAACACCTCAAGAAAAGAGCGGTGTTAGACACGGGAGCGACAAGGAGCTTTGCCAGCCAAGCCTTTCTGCAGGAGCTCGGTCTTCTGGTTAGCCGAACTACTTCCACCAACTACATTCGCCTAGCCGACAACACACGAAGGATGACCCACGAATGCCTCCAGGTAAGAATCAAACTCGGCACATGTGAGATAGATGTGAAGCTGTTGATTATGGCCGGGGCATCGGACGACTTGCTTCTGGGCCTGGACTTCTTGGCGAAGGCTGGGACCGTAATCAGCTGCGGCGGTCAGACGGTCACTCTGCGAGAGACACACGGACAGAAACGGCGAGAGGAGTGGACGTTCTGCACGGATCCATCGCTGAGCATCGATGATTTCCTGCGGAACGAACTCGCGAAATTCGATGAGGTACAAGGAACATGCAACATTACGTCGCCCAAGATTACCATGAAAGATGAGCGGCCGATCAAGCAGATATACATTCCGCGCAACCCTGCCATGCAGGAAGTAATAGGCAGAGAGGTCGACGAACTTCTGGCTACAAGATGCATCGAGCCGTCACACAGTGCCTACAGTGACCCGATAGTCCTGGTCAAAAAGAAAACGGGCACCTGGAGACTCTGCATTGACCACCGGCAGCTAAACGACAGATAAATTCCTGACGCGTATCCACTTCCGCGTATACATTACATTCTCGACCGACTACGAAACACAAAGGTTATCAGCAGCTTGGACCTTAGAAACGGGTATTGGCAAATACCCATGGACGGCGCCAGCAAGAAGTATACAGCATTTACGGTCCCGGGGCGAGGCCCGGTCATGCCATTTGGCCTTCATTCTGCTCCGGTGACATTCCAGAGGGCGTTGGATAAAGTCATTGGACCTGACTTAGAACCACATGCTTTCGCATATCTGGATGATATCATGGTTACAAGCAACTCAGTGGAGGAGCACGTGAGTCACCTGCGGAAAGTCTTCCGAAGGTTGCGTTCGGCGAACCTGAAATAGAACCCAGAGAAATGTGAGTTCTTCAAAAAGCACACTAAGTATTTGGGCCACATGGTAAGTGAACGCGGCATCGAAATAGACCCAGACAAAATTTCCGCCATCAAGACGCTGAAACCACCCTCCAGCGTACGCGAGCTGCGACAGTTCCTGGGAATTGCGTCCTGGTATCGCCGATTTGTACCAGAATTCGCAACCGTATCACTCGCTGGAAAAGGGCATTCGCACTCTGCTGAAAAAGGGCAGACATTGGAAGTGGCAAGACGAGCAACAGAAGGCCTTCGATAATCTGAAAGGAATGCTTGTCAATGCACCGGTCCTGAGCTGTCCAGACTTCACCAAGCGATTTACCCTCCAGACTGACGCCAGCGAGGTAGGCCTGGGAGCCGTGTTAACGCAAGACGACGATGGGAGAGAAGCGGTAATCGCCTATGCAAGTCGCCGCCTCAACCCAGCCGAACAAAATTACACCACTACGGAAAAGGAGTGCTTGGCGATCATATGGGGCATCAGGAGAATGCGGTGCTACCTCGAGGGGTACCAGTTTACGGTGGTTACAGACTATCTCTCCCTTAAGTGATTTAATTCGATAGAGAATCCATCGGGCCGGATCGCAGGGTGGGCGTTAGAACTGCAGCAATATAGGTTCGACGTCCAATACAGAAGACGGAAACTCAATGCGGTGGCCGACGAATTGTCGCGACAACCGGTAGATACCCTCCGCCGCACAGGAATTAACGAGGAAAAGCGTAGGAAGTGTCCTTGGTTAGAAAAGAAAATCGCTGCTATTCACGACAACCCCGAGAAATACCCAGATTTCCGTGAGCAGGATGGGAACCTGTACAGGCACATAGCGCAACGCAAATACGACGAGGAATGCACACCGTGGAATATATGCGTCCCCAGCTTCCTCCGCCAACGTGTGTTACGCGAGAACCACAGTCTTCCCAGCGCAGGGCACTTAGGAATTCGGAAGACCAACGCCAGGATCATGGGCAAATATTACTTGCCAGGCATGTCGTGAGACATTAAAAACTTTATGCAACAATGCGAATCATGCCAGAAGTTCAAATTGGACCAACAACTAAAGGCTGGGAAAAAGCTGAGTCAATTCGCCGATGAACCGTGGGCCAACGTTTGCACGGACTTCATTGGACCACTTCCCCGGTCAAAGCACGGTAATAATACGATTCTAGTATTTTTTGACAGGTTCTCCAAGTGGACTGAAACCGTACCACTGCGCAAGGCTTCAACGCCAAATCTTATTAAGGCTTTCCGAGAGCCTTAATGGCCCGTTACGGCACCCCAAAAGTTTTAGTTTCAGACAACGGCGTCCAGTCACGAGCCGCGCGTTCCAAAGCTTTCTCACAGAAATAGGAACCAAGCAACAGTATACAGCCCCTTGCACCCCACAGGAGAACCCAACGGAACGAGCTAACAGAACTTTGAAGACCATGATCGCCCAATTGGCTCATGGACAACAGAACACCTGGGACGAGTTGATTCGCGAAATCACACTGGCCCTGAATTCAAGCAGATCGGATGTAACTAGCTATAGTCCTGCCTATCTCACGCAAGGAGGAGAACTGCGGAGATTCAGGAACAAATTAAATCGCACGTGGTCGTGACTGTGGTCGAGCTCTCTAGACCCACTCAGGCGATGGTGCTACTTTCTATTATAATAACTCTCAATTTCAAAGTAGATAATTTCAAAGAAATTGAGAGTTATTATAATAGAAAGTAGCACCATCGCCTGAGTGGGTCGAGAGAGCTCGACCATAGTCACGACCACGCAGGCAAGAAAGAGACAACAAGCGTCTTACAATAAGCGCGTAGTAATACCATCGCCACTATAAAAGGCGCTTCACCACGAAGAATCGAGGCTTTTCTATGTGGACTCCCGGCCTGGACAGTAGTCTTCTGGAAACTCATCCTCGGTAAGTCATTTCAACGGCAGAGACACAACGTCGACGCCAGCAGAGCCTCGCGGCCATCAATCGCATCAGCAAGTCGCCTGTGGAGTCGCACTCCCGCTGCCAACAATTCTCATCAGCACGTCGCCTGTGGAGTTGGACTCCCGCGGCCAACAATTCATATCAGAACGTCGCTTTTAAGGGCCGCTTAAAATGCTGGTGAAAACTCCGAAGGACTGATTCCGGCCGAAGCATTGAAATTCCCAAAGGAGTGATTCCGGCCGTAGCCTTAAAATTCCCAAAGGACTGATTCCGGCCGAAGCCTTGAAATTTCCGAAGGAATGATTCCGGCCGAAGCCTTGAAATTCCCGAAGGAATGATTCCGGCCGAGACCTTAAAAATTCCCGGAGGAATGATACCGGCTAATCGTAAATATGACAAAATACTCCTAAAATACGCCAAAACTACCTCTACTAGTACGAAATTTATTCGAGTTGATCAACTCGTTGCAAAAATGAGTCACTCATTATGCGGAAGTTAGTGCTGTTAAACCAGGAGGTCAACGGATCCACGCAAAAGGGGTTTCTGTTATGGCAGGTAAGAATCATGTTTTTGCTCAACAGCAGAAGGCTGCTTGAGCTTGCACAAACTTTTCGTTAAGTGCACATGCTGCTGTGAACACAGTAAGAATCATATGCAGCGTGTGCGCGACGGAAAAATCTGTAGGCGAACTGAATGCCTGATTCTCTTTTTAGAACAGCGGCAGCGAAAGTGCAAAGAGAAAGAGAAAACGAAAATAAACTGTTCGCGCAATTCTATCTTTAGAATTGCCGCTGCGCTGCTTGTGTGTATGTTTTACTCTCTGAGCGTATGTATATACTGTTGTGTGGTTTTTGGATGTGTATTTTGTTTTTACAATTGCATTTACAATACAATACAATGGTTTAATTCTTAATTGCTATTGTTTTTCAAGTATTCTTATTTGTGTACTCCTATAAGTAATTGTGTACTCCTTATGTCTATTTTAGTGTTCTTTTTCACTAATTCGAATTCTTATTCTTATTATTAATTATTAAATCACATTTTGATTTATATGCTAATAATTGTTCAAACAATGGGATTACTTAAATATTTTTTAGATTAAAATATAAATAAAATTTGTAGCAAGCAGTCGGATCGCTACAGGGTTTATCTGAATTCCTTCAATTGTCCACTGTCGTTTCAATTCTACAAAAGGTTCGCTGTATTTTGTAATTTTTTCAGAGTATGCCTTCTGCATGTTGCAATCGCGAGGAACTGCTATAAAATAATATATTATTCCTTTTTTATGGCAGAGAATACCAAACCCAGGGGATGCCCCCTATCCATGCAAAGCATTCATTGATTTAGAAGGGAAGATGGGTTAGTGGGAGGGGGAAAAGTTGAAGTAGTGACGGCTTACACCCCTTTTGAAAGGTTCGACGTTAAAAGTCGGTGAGAAGACATGCGCAGGGAGAACGCTTCATAATCTAATAGCGCGACTGAAAAATGTATACTCGCGGTAAAGGGAACGGGATCTGGATGTAAAACGGGAACGTTGAACGGGATCTGGATGTAAAAGGGGTGCACCACTCTGGGAAGCCGAGTAAATCTGTTGAATACCTGAACCGAAGGAATCAGGCTGGCTACTTCAGAGAAACAATTACCATTAAAGTATCGGTAAAATAAGGATACACATCCCATATCCCGACAACATCCAAAGGTTTCAATAGAGCTGCATATCCTACTATCCCCTATAAGTTTTATCGCACGACCTTGTATACTGTCCAGAAGCTGAAGATATGTTTATATATATATATACAACGAAGGTCGGAGTGAAGTACTTCTTGCACCGCTTAAAAAAGCCTAAGCAGTTGGCTGCTTCTTTTGATAAATCAAAAATATCGTTCCAACGAAGATCGCATTGGATTGACATGCCCAGAACGTTAACAGCCTCCGACTCATTAATATCCACAGTGAAGTTTTCGCCCGCCAGACGTTTGTGGGTCAGCAAACACCATTGGGTCTTCCGCGCATTAAAATCGACCCGATTCGCTCGACATCTGGAGAATGAATGAGAATGTCAAATGCTGCTGTCATCAGCAAACGAGTAGACACGGTTTGATGTCAATGACAGAAGATCATTGATAAAAATGGGAAAAAGTGTTGGAGACAGGACCGAACCCTATGCATTGGAGATATCGAAAGCAACAATCTTACTCTCACCGAACTGGTGAATACAACTGTCCTACCCCTCAGTGAGGAACGCCATCAGCCATCGCCTGTGGAGCGCTGAGCACGGAAGCCATACTGGCGATCACTGACCATTTGGTACTTCTTCAGATACCTCATCAAGTTAAAATTTATAATGCTCTCCATAAGTTTGGAGGGCATTGAACATATTCCTATAGGACGATACTTTGCAGGATTCGTAGCCTCACCTTTTTTGGGAACTGCCTGCACATTGGCAATCTTCCAGAAAAGAGGAAGGACTCCTTAAATATATGATAAAGTAAAGAGATTGTGCAATGGGCGAGCCAGTGTCTTTTAACAGCCCGCATTCGAAAATGTATCTCAGGCATAATATCAGATACATCATCGACCGCGGGCAGTGATAGCAGTTTTCAGCAAACATTTTAACATTTATTTATTTTTTTTTAAATTGAAAATTTTAATATTTATTTTATTTATTTTATCTTCCGGATGTACAATAAGAAATCTATCTTTTGTAGTACAAGATACGCCACAGAGATTGCATTTGACAAAATACTAAAAGTATGAATGATAAGAAAGCATCATATAGAAAGAGAATATAGGATAAGAGACTAAGGCTTAGAAACAAGTGCAGGTAATGGTGAAAGAAAGACGAAAGAGTTGTATAAACGCACATAAGTAGTGTTGAATACTATACAGGATGACTCATGATGGACACCATTAATGGATGACAACATAAATTGCATGCCAAAATTAAAGCTAATTAGTTATTACTCTTAAATTGATGGGTAAAGCATTCCATAATCTAATAGCATTGACAAAAAATAGTCGAGAATTATTCAAGAAGTTAAAACCAGCGATAATGAGTAAGGGGGCTCTTCGTGAATGTCCAAACTGAATGTTTTCATACAGGTAAAGGGAAGATTTTGAAAGAATAAGCTTGTGCAAATATATACGGTTTCTAGCCTTTAGATAGCAGAGTATATCACAACCGAGAACTACGTGTCTAAATTGTTCAAGGTGGTCAAAACCGCGAAGTCCGTAAACATATCTCGTTGCATGATTAAAAGCAATAGTAAGTTTTAACTGTGAACGTGAATCCAGCTTACTGTAGACCGTTGTGGAGCATGTTATAATTGGTAAAATGAGCTTGATAACTAGTTTACTCTGAACGTCCAAAGGTCTGAAAGCAGATGAGAGACGAAGGTTACGGAGAACAAAATAAACGTTACGGACAACGTGATTGATATGATTTGATGCAAGATAAAGTACCCATATAGAAGCCCAAATTTACAATCTTACCAATAGCTCTTCACCGATAATTACCTAAACGAATATCAGGCAGATCGCAAAAAATGACTCTATCTTTATAAATGGGCATAACAATGGGTTTTCAAGGATTTAAAGAAAGACAATTCTTATCAGCCCAGTGTTTAATAGCAGATAAGTCTTCATTTAGCCCTCAAGCTAAATCTTAAATTTAAGATTTAAAAATTTAAGATGTATGCTATCAGCACTAACAGCATATGATTTAATACTGAGTAACGACTTAATTACATCAGTTTCATATACTGCGGTAAATTGGAAAGAAGAAGGACAAACAGAAAGGGAATCATAGGTAAAGTTAGTAGTATTAGGGGAATTGGAAATTGGAATGGTGACAGAGAAACATTGATCATTCATAACGTTTGGATCAATAAATGCTGACTTAGTATTTTTAGAATAGGTCCCAAAGTTCCTAATGAGAGGTTTGGAGAGGTGTCAGCAGAGATTGCTAACATCAAAGCTGATATGAGAGTAATATCAGATCGCTTGTCTGCTGTTCCTACTTTGCGTGACACCTTTCGCATTAATAGCAAAAAATCTTACGATAGTCCACTCATTATGAAATTTTCTTCAGCTCTTGATCGCTCTTGTTTCTTGCGTGCCGTTGTTGCATTTTGCGTTCAGGTATTATTTATAACAAAAGAAATTAAATTTAACTAAAAGCTAGGGTAAATTAAATTAAAATTAAATAGTATTAAAATTAAATTGAACTAAAGGAAAAATCGAAATAATCAATTTAAGTTAAGTTAAACTGTTTAAGATAAGGAAAATTGAGGAAATTGTTAAAATAAATTATAAATGGAATGGAATAAATCATAAATGGGTAAAAAGAAAGAAAGAATGCACTGAAAAACAAAAATACATAAGTTTCTTTTTTGGTATTTACTTTTGGAATTTTTAATTTACAGCATGCGTTGCTAAACGCAGCAATTAGGCTGATGTGCTGGTAGACCTGAAGGGGGTCTGGCGCTCCTGGTCATGGTGGGAGGACTGGAATGACGGACGGACATTGCCTTGACAAGTTACGGAATCAGTGGCTGGGGATCACACTTACAACGCTGGCGCCAGAGTGTGATTGACGGTTGTGACTTGTTGGTCACAAGAGAGGTGGGTTGGCTCCTCACTGATGGACAGGACAGCAGGGCTTGTGTTGTCTGGGTGGAATGTGTGCAAGTGATGACAGTGCAGATTGTATCAGGTCTAGATGGTGGCATGAGTGGGGATAAGTGAATGAAGGTAAGTCGGTTTAAGTGAATGGTGGGGCAATGTATGGAAGTTCGAATGGTGACGATAGGAATAGGGTGAATTGGGTGCTCTCATTGGTAGGGTGCTCTCATTGCACTAGAAGAGCATGGTACTCCTCCCTAACTTCCTTCTTCTTTCTTCTTCACTCATTAATTTCCTCTTTCCTTGATTCTACTTTTAACCTCCATTGAACTTTTTATCTTTTTTTATGTATTTATAAAAATACATGATACGAATTTGTTGTTGTTGTTGGTTCGAGTGGCAACAACCCCACCCAACCGCCGGCTTGCTGAGCCGCCGCAATCGTGCCTCTGCTACTGAACACGGCTCACAACTAGTGCAACCCTACCACCTCTTCTGGAAAGCCTATCATTTGCATATACGTTAAAATTATTTATAAAATAACGACTTTCATTAATATCGTTACGAAACCAGGTTTCAGAGATACAAATGACATCCACTGAAGATTCCTGAAACACATATTTCAAATAATCAAATTTATCGTTCATCAAACTTCTTGAGTTAAAATGGACTACTTTAAGCCCAGAATAAAGATTACAAAAAATATTAACAAAGCATTTGTTGTCAATACCATGGACTGAAGTGTTAGACAGAGAGAACACTAAAGACTAGAGGGCCAAATTCAAACACGCAGCACAACATTACATTCGCAAGTAAATTCAGACCATTTTCATAATATTCAAAACATATAAGGAGATCAATATCGAGAAAGAAGGGATGGTAAAGGAAGAATAGAATTCAATAATAATATTAAAATATTATAATAAAAAGCATTACGTATGAAAAACTCTAAAGATTAAAAGTTCACTCTATAATTTGATGCTGGTGAGAGACTCAACGCTAGAAATATTCCCAACTGGAATATTTGGGAGCTGGTGTAGCATCAGCTATAGATTTCACATATACTCTACCATTCCGACTGAAGACAGCGAAAAGTTTTTTCTTGCATTTTAGTTCAGCAGCCAAGTCACTGAGCACAAGTTCCCGATGATGCGAACGCAAAATGCAGCAACGGCACGCAAGAACCACGAGCGATCAAGAGCTGAAGAAAATTTCATAATGAGTGGACCATCGGAAGATTTGTTGCTGATGATGCGAAAGGTGTCACGCAATGTAGGAACATTAGTGCCTAGATCGACCGCAGCACAAATCTTATTATATACTTTTTGCAAATTCTCATTCTCTGATCTGGGATCACCTGTCACAATTGCATCACAGGAGATAGGCTGTTTTTTAAGCTTAGACAGCCTATATGAATAGTTTTCACTTCCGCTCTGAGAGAATTAACATCTTCAGTAACAGTCTCCGCAGCAGACAAGCGATCTGATATTACTCTCATATTAGCTTTGATGTTAGCAATCTCTGCTGACACCTCTCCAAACCTCTCCATGATTCGCTTCTCAGACTTTCTTAGCGTAAGGTCCATATGCCAGATGATGCTCTCACGTAGTGCAGCTAGCTTAGCATCCAGAGCAGCAACCATCGATGGGTCTCCCACACAATTAAGTGAGGTAGCCACAGGAGTAACGGGACTTGTGTGAGAGCCAGATCGATTAGCGCTCGATAGATTGCGTCTGGTTACGAGCTTAGTGTTGCTGGTATTTTTATCACCGACAGAGAGCATAATCATGAGAATTCGATAATTATTGAATATTATAAAATGTGTCAGAAATAATTAAAAGACACCTACTTTAATGAATACAAAACAAGCAAAAATATTCAACAGAAAATATAAGCTGAAAGACACGAAGCAAGAACAGGAACGGAAAAACAGATCACCAGCATACAAAAAACACGTCTATTCACGCTAACAGTTAATACTGAAAATCTAATTTCAGATAATAAATTTGCTTTATCAACCGAGTGAGTGAAGATCTGATCATTCTTGAGGAGAGTAGGAATAGACGAGCCATTTGGTTCTTCACTCTCGCCACGAACGACCAAGAGTTCTTATACCCGTAGAATTCTACGTCTAAGGCGCTGTTCGTAGAGAGCATTTTCGCGCTTTAGATTTGCGTTACACCTGTTTCTGGCCTGGTTGCGCAGCAATTTAGTTTCAACAGTTTTATTCAAACGCCAATTCCTAAATGCTCCCTCTTTAGACCTGACTGCTTGTCTGCAAGTCGCATTGAACCAGGAATGGTCTTTTGGTGTAACGGAAATTTTTTATTGGGTATGAAGACCTTATACCAAATAAAATTATATTTTCTACCAATTTTACTGCAGCATTTATGTTTCTATCCCTGAAACACAATTGCCAATTGAAACGGCTGAAAAAGGAGTTCAGCGCATCCCAATTAGCCTTCTCATAAAGCCACACTGTCCGCTTCGGAGCTGACTGGTGAGCGGATTGAAGACTAGAATACGGGAAGGTAGCAGAAATTGTAACGTGTTCCGAATTACCAAGAGGTGCAAGAACATTCACATCATACTTGCTGTGATGTGGCCAGAAAAAAAAAGGTCCAGAATATTTTGGTTTTGCTCATCAACGCAAGGAAAGTACGTTGGTTCCTTCACTAATTTAGTCAAATTGTTAAACTCAGGAAATAGCTCAACATACAAACCTTCGGCATACAATCCCTTTTATCTGCAAGAGTAATATCTGGCCTATTGCTCTCGCGAGTGATGTAAGTATTTGAGGTCTTCATCAAGTTTCTGCCATTCAAATTAGAGGACAGGAGCATAGTCAATCTGATCTTAAATTCTTTTTTCAGCCCTTTCTTAATTCTTTGATGATCTATCATTCGGTTCTGCAGTACACCCAAGTGTTTGTTTAGCTCATCAATCTTAATATCCGAGATCTGCGTAATCGGTTGCTCTTCATTTTGCAACTTGATATTTCCATGAAATATATGCAACGTTTTGCACTTATCGATATCCCTAGTGACATTTGAATATCGTTCAAAAAATCCATTACTATCCTGAGAAGCTGATCAGCTGTTCTTTTTTTTGCCGCATATAGCTTCAGGTCGTCGACGTATAGAAGACGGTATATGCTGAAAAGATTTCTATTAGGGCCTCAAATGGAGAAGCCTTACTTTGCATTATTCAGTAAGTCACTTAAGAGGTTTATCAACAGGAAAAACCAAAATGCAATGAACGAATCTCTCTAAAATATACCATTCTTAATATTTATTCGATCTGTTATTACAACTGCAGTGTTGTGATTTAGACAGATCTTGGTTTTCCAGTGCAACATAACATTTCGCAGAAAATTTATGATATTAATGCTAACTCGGTAAATATAGAGTACTTCAAGAAGCCAAGCATAAGGGACACTGTCAAAGGCCTTCGTTCTTATTAGCTGTTCTTTGCCGCCCCTAGAACCTTTAACACATCCTTCTGCTCCGCTACCAGTATGCTGTTACTTTCAGTGTTTATAGACTATGTCATTAATACACGCAATAAGTAATTTATATAATATGCTTAGGCAGGTTATGGGTCTATATTATATATATAGAAAACTATTAGGGCATAGTACAGCTCTCTGAAATAGTGAGGCTATACTCGGATGCAATGCAGTAAATTTCTTGTGTCAAAAATTTTGAATTTTTTCCGGCCCGGGTGTTTTCTAATTGTAGGCCTTAGACATAATCGCTTTCATCTGGTCCACAGAGATTTCTTGTGATTGCATGTGTGGTGAACTGTTATACTTCGCCTTGACGTGATCACTCCAAGCAGCTTGCCTATTATATACTTAGGTTCAGACTAGATATTGGACCAATAGCACTGGATCTCTTCTTTGCTAGGAATTTTTGCCGTTCTTCATGTGTTTTCTATACATAGCTGCCTGTAACAGCGCTTCTCGTTGAAGTTTATTATGTGTTTTACGGTGCATTGCCGTTAAAAACTTCTTACTCCTGCACACAAGTAGACTTAATTTCTGCTTTAGTGTGTCCAGGACTCTGTTTGGTATTTCTGAGTTTCTTTCAAAGCGCGAGTGTCTATTATGGTTGCGAAAAATCCTTCTGACTCTATTAGCAAGTCATCTGGAGTCATTTCCTTCCAAGAAACTTGTTATACTGCCTATTTGAGCTCTGTAGGTTTCGATCTGTTTTTTGGGCCTTAGTAGCCAGGCTAATTCTGCGTTAGTTCTTTTTTTTTATAAGATTTTACAGTAGCTCTCTTAAGGGAAGCTGCTGTTTTTCTTATGCATTTAGCACGAGTTCCTGTTTGTGGGGTTGACAGAAGGAGGGAAAGTGAAGGTAATTATCATTTATACCAATCCACTCCAGCAAGTGTTGCTATACAAGCTTTTCCCTATACCTATACAAGTTTTTAGAAAAACTTTTTCCCTTTTACATCGCAAACACTGCCGAAGTCAAAGTTTGATTCGTTCTTATACATTAGTTGCGCTAGGCGAAGCCTTAAGTGCGCTAACAAAGATTAAACAAAACAAATGTTTTTAGAAGTTTTACAACTAACACTGCTGAGCAGTAAGTTAATGCCTGTAATTCTTTAAGATCCGTTTGGTCAGTAATACAATGTGGAAGAATTTCTGTGTTAATGATATTAATTATACGGAAGCTTTACGAGAGGTGGTGATTCTAGGTATGCTTGTACTCGCTAAAGGATCCAGATCCTTATACATTTGGCAGTACCTTGTAAAGTCTTCTCTCAAGATTGTAACCTCTTCATCTTGTTGTTCAAGGTTTACTAATTGGATAATTTTACCGCTGTAATATTTTGATTAGCAACTGGCCTTGATGATGAATGAACTGAGCTATTCTGACTGTTTTCGCCCGATTCTAATGTGTTAGAAAGTTCCTATTTTCATATTCCAGTTCATTTGCAATTGAGTTTTTTATAAGCTGTTTGTTCTGGACGGATATTAGAGTGCTTCTGACTATTGCACGTACTTGGTCAGACAATCTCTGGGAATTTGTGGATACTGCGCTACTGTGCGGGTGTGAGAAGTCTTGTGCGGTCACCACAACATCTTCAGGTCGATTTATTAAACTATTTTTCCCAGTGTGAAGAAGCGGATCTGCCACGTCCTTGACTGAGTTCGGTGAAAGATCCCTTTGGTTCACATATGTAAGTCCATTATTATCCAAGGCTATATTTATATTTATATCCATTTTGTTTGTTGGTTCCGTTTTTAATGCAGGGCTGGCATTGAGTGTTTTTATTGTTCTGGGGTACTCACGCCACTTAGTACCTCAACGCACACAACAGATCCTGCCGCATGTTGGTCCGGGAGAGCTTATTCACATAAGAGGCTTTTCGCTGCTTCCCTCTATATCTAGAGGGGATTCCCCTATCCGCTAACTGGGGACCTGCCTGATAGCAGTCTGCTTTGCGCAGGTTATTATTATTATTATTAAAAATTATTATTATTATTATTATTATTATTATTATTATTATTATTATTATTATTATTATTATTATTATTATTATTATTATTATTATTATTATTATTATTATTATTATTATTATTATTATTATTATTATTATTATTATTATTATTATTATTATTATTATTATTATTATTATTATTATTATCATCATTATCATCCTTTATTTCCTTCTCCTTTTTGGGTAATTACAACATACTTTGGGGTACTTAGCCTAAACACAAAATACGTAATTTAACTACTTCTAAATTAATAATTTAATTAATATTCATGAATTTTTTTTTATGTGGTTATGTGGTATCAATTATTACAGCTTTTTGCATCGCACCAATCGTGTTTTGTCTTAGTCCTAGTAGCTTCATATCGTCTATTAGACTATTGTGTACTAATCCCTCATCGCTGATGATTATGGGAATAATTCTCATTTCCTTCAGATTGCAGTTACGTTTTATTTCCACTGCAAGTTCAGCGCATCGGCTACATTTCTCAGCATGAGTTCGGTTCATATTGCTGTTTGCTGGAATCGCAACATCAATAAAAATACCCTTGCGTTCTTGTTTGTTGATGATGGTTGCATCAGGACGGTTATGAAGCCTGTATGCTAAGAATGAATGGTGCGATCATAATAGATCTTGATGTTGTCGCTTTTAACTACCGTAGAAGGGTTGTATGCATGGTAAGGTGTTTTATCTGTAAGTAGATAATGTTTTTCAAGTATTTTCCTATGAAGTATCTTAGCGACGTTGTTGTGCCTTCTTGTATATTCACTTTGAGCCATGTTGATGCACTCTGATATAACATGATCTATTGTCTCAGGTTGGCTTCCACATCTACGAAACGTGTTATCTCTCACGTTCGGATCCTTCATGACGTGTCTCTTATAGTTTTTTGTGGGGATTACTTTGTCCTGGATTGCAACTATATACGCTTCAGTCTCGGCATACAGTTCGCTATTTAACAACCATATGTGTGACATCAGTTTATCAACATTATCGTTGTTAAGCGCCTTATAATACTGGCCATATATTGGTTTTATTGCCCAGTTGCTGCCTCTCGTATTCTTGTCTATTGTTTTTCTCTCGAAGGTCCCATTCAGGTTTAGGTGTTAGGGTTTTGTCTGCTTTGGTTGTTACTTTAATCAATGTAGATCTTTCAGATTTGAGATGGAAGTGGCATATTCCAGGATAAGTCGAACCAATGAAGTGAATAATATCTTAGAGATATAGGGATCATCAAATTCTTTGGACCAGCGCTTTATAAAGCCAAGTACACTGGCGGCTCTAAAAGATATGCGATTTTTATGAGTGTGAAAACATCAGTATGTTTGAATTATTAATTACTGTCGGCAGATCGTTGATATAAATCAAGAATAACAAATGTCCCAAATGACTACCTTGTGGAACTCCAGATGTAACGCTGAATACTCTAGAGGTTGAATTTTTATATAATACCAATTGTGTGCGATGAGTGAGGTAGGAATCAATCCAGTTTATCAGTATCTCCGAAAAAGCAAATAATTTCAGTTTTATAATGAGTAGCTTGTGGTTCACTTTATCAAACGCTTTACTGAAGTCAGTGTAGACAAGGTCAGTTTGTTTTGCGATTTTAAAACTTTTAATAGTTTTCGACGTGAATTCTAACAAATTTGTAGTTGTAGATTTCCCGGCTCGGAAACCATGTTGATCTGGAGAGATCAGCGCATTGACACTCCTTGAAATTTGATGGGTAATTATTTTCTCGAGTAGCTTTGGAAGCGCACTATGTTTGGCTATACCACGATAGTTTTTTATGTCGGATCTATTGCCATAAATTATGATTTCTATGCCAATGGGAAATAGCCAGAGCGCAAAGAAAAGTCAAATAGTTTAGTAACAGGTGACACTAAATTATCAGCACAGTTTTTTAGAATGCAAGATGGGATTCCATCTGGACCAGAATTATAAGACGATTTAATATTTTTTAACTCTAGAAATAGGCTGTGCGATATAGCCAGATAAAACTTGATATGGATAATTCGTCAAAGTGTATTTAGCGCTCGAGTATGTTGTTTTAAAATAGTCTGCGGAGAGGCTACAGATCGTGATGATGTTATCCGATTCGGTATCATTAAATTTCAAACAAGGTGGAAATATTACAGTTTTGCGTTTAGTATTTATGAAATCCCAAAAAGATTTTGGGTCTAATCGTAAGTTCGATTTGACTTTTTCTATGTAATGATTATAGGACTGCTTGCTGTGTTGGTATTGACGTCTTGTAGACAAATAATTGCACAGGTTTACAGTAGTAGGTATTCTACAATATAATTTTTAAAGTTTAGATTTTATCCTCCTTAACGCACGTAGATCTGTAGAGAAACAAGTAGGGCCAGAACAGTAAGTATGTGATCGCAACGGTACAGATGAATTAAAAGATTTGGTTAAGATGTTGTTAAAAGAAGTTACAGCGAAATCCAGACATCCTGTAGATTCATTCAGACGTAGGATTGAACTCCAATCTAGAGAGCTAATAGTATTATTTAGAAGCTCATAATTTGTGTGTTTAAAGCTAAATTTCATTTTCTTACGAATTCCATTGTTACGCGAAGAACTTTTAATCGGCAGATTAATTATGTCGATTTTTAAACTAGGGTGCTGTTTTTCCTCAGGCGATACCAGAGGCGCACAGCGAGATACATCGAATGAGTCCATCAACGAAAACAAGATCCAAAGTCCGATTATTAAAGTTGCGTACAGAGATTATTTGAGAAAGGCCACAAAAGGACACCTCATTTAGGTAACATCAGTCTGCTTGAGCTTCAGATAATGGAACTAGAACTACAGTATTATCATATTCATATTTCTCCCAAATCACTCGAGGTAAATTAAAATCGCCCAGAACAATTACTCTATCGCTGGGAATCATCATTTCAGCCACTAAAGCTATACATTTAACATGGGCTGAGTAAATATCTTTACTTGAATTTGGTGGAATATAGGAGCAGGTTAAATATAATGTTAACGAAGCAATTTTTACGTAGACACAGCAGAACTCGATATCTGCAGCATATCTCGATGCAACTTCTGTAGAAAAGCATGAAGATTTTACAGCAATAAGTACACCACCCCCACGCGTTAAATTATTTAAACTGGTATTTCTATCTTTTCTATAGATATTGTAATTATCAGAAAAAATTTCCAAATTATGAACATCAGGCTTAAGCCATGTTTCTGTGAAAACTATGACATGGTAATCTAAGTCATAGCTAAGCGTAAATAAATCACGCAACTTCGTGTTGATTCCCCGAACATTTTGGTAAATGACGTTTATAGTTTTTATCGAACTTACAGCAGCATTATTGAACACACATGATTCAGTTACTGCAGATCTCCAGATTCTTTGGGTTTTTGAAAAAAACGGAATGGTCGCAACGTAATATTTGCTTGCCACAAAGATGGATTATTCAAAACTTTATAAAAAGCTTCATCAACGCCCAACTTGAAGCTAATCTTATTTAACTCAGAAAGAGTAGCATCCTTCTTGACCAATATGTAACACACCATATGAATCTTGTCTATTTTAAAAGTATCACAAACATAGTCAATGATATTATCCGCCGTAACGGTGGTTTTAAAGTAAGCCAAGTTTATTCCAAATTCTTTTGGAATTACATATAATCTAAAAAAGGTACTACGGATATACCAACTTTGACTTTCTTGGACGATAGAACTTCAAGTACACTTCAAGTTACGGTAAATCTCTTTGCTACTTTTTTTTAATCACATTTTGCTCCACCTAATGCTTCTCCGGACTCATCTTTATTTGATAATATTGAGCATCTATTAAATTTTGGTAGCTTAATATTAAATAATGATTAAGTCATTGATGATATTTCTTCACTGAGTAACTCTTACAAAACTGATGTTGATGGTATTAGTTCCTTTATTTTAAAAAAGTGTGCTAAATCAATTTTTTTTTCCTCTGTGTATGATTTTTAATTTGTCTCTTGAATCCAGTTCTTTCGTTGATAAGTGGAAGATATCTCATGTTCTACCTATTTTTAAAAAGGGAAATAATCTAAATTATCTTTGTAAAGTTTTTGAAAAAGTAGTAAAAATGAAAATTTATTTTTCTGTGAAATATTTAATTTGCCAGTCTCAGCATGTTTTCACTAAATATTTTGATGATATCTTTCAGGAGCATTGCCAGGTTGATGTTATTTATTCGGATATAACAAAGGCATTTGATAGACTATAACATTCTATTCTTATTCTGAAGTTCAAAAAAATGGGATATCATTCTTCGTTTATAAAATAGTTAACTTTTTACCTTAATAATAGAGTCTCATTTGTAATTGTTGAAAATGTTAAATCTTTTTCTT